>JAECXP010000237.1:600000-777500 GCA_018152965.1 Scaptomyza pallida
CTACCATGAGAATTCGGTATACCATTGATCTGATTCAATGATATCTCAAATAAACCAACCAGAAAATCAGTCTGCACCATGGGGGTCAACACGCTTGAGTCCGGACTTGAATTCCAAGTAGCTTCAGCAATATTAAAATCACCAAGAACTACAAAAATATCACGATCAGAGATCATAGAAGAAATGGAAAGTAAAGCTGACAAATGAGCATTATACACAGAGTTGTCAGATAAAGGTGGTATATAAGAACAGGATATATAAATACCAACACCATTAATATTTAGCTTAACAGCAACAAATTCGATATCTATAGAATCACTTAATATTACTGCCTCAGAGGGAAAGTCAACATCAACAGCAATAAGCACACCACCGCCACGACGCAGTGGGCGGTCCTTTCTATAGATACAGAATCTGTTAGAAAAAATTTCAGAATTTAGTATGTCTTGTCTTAACCACGTTTCCGTGAAGGCAACGACATGAAAGGAAAAAGAATGGCTATTAAGATACAAAGTACTAAGTTTACTACAAAGTCCTCTAACATTCTGATAGCCCAGTGAGAAGGAGGTGGTTAGTTTTTGAACTATCAGAAGAGCTAGGCCCAACCACCAAAGATGGTAATAAAATCGGAGGCCGATTTTTCTTTTTATTTTTATTATCAGTATATTCTTTTACTATGATGTGCTCTGGCCAGAATTTTTTATTGCATATAGCATTAAAATCTTGGATTGCAGCACTTATTTTAAACGACGAGATATCCCGGTCATATGCAAATTTGAATTTTTCCACCGAAACTGTAGCTTTTGATTTGGCCTGAATGTAGACCTTTACATCATCTGATGTCAAACCAGGGGGGAGCCGTGAAACAAATATATGTTTTTTTGGTGGAATACCTACAATTTTATTAAGTATATTCTCAACTTTGATACCTTTGGTATCAAAGTATAATTATCCAATATATGAAAATTTTGCAATTGATTGAAAATGCAATCAGCTTTTATTCCTGTTTCTGAACACTGCTGTGCCTCCAAATCTTTTTCATATGAAATAAAGCTTCTGAGATGTTCTACCTTTTCTACACTGTCTGACTTCATTTCCGTATTAGTCCGTCTGCATACTCTACAAAACCTTTTTGATCGAAACGATTGTGTAAAGCCCAATAAAGAATTTAAGCCTAAATTATCTCCTAATATCAAACCTAATACAAAATAAACTTTTTGTGTACCTCCCTCTAATGTATTAATTTCTATACCGTTTTCCAACTTTTCTAACTCTTTAAATGAATGAAAAAGTACTGTTTCCTGATCACAGCATTTTAAAGCTTGCGATGGAATAAACGAAAATGGAAACAAAAAGTCTAATTGCGACAATAAATGCTGTGGCAAAGTAGGAAACGAATAATACGATGCGCAAATAGATGATGTGTGAGCGCCTAAAGCATTATTCGTTTGAAAGTCATCAAAATACAAAAAGTATGGAATAACAATATCGTCAGCTAGAAAGGCATTTAACTTTTTATGATATGTATCTGAACTAACGAAATTAACATAAGATTTTTCATTTTCAAGTTTTTTTTTTATTTTTTAATGTTAAACTTAGAACATTTGGGAGTTCAAAAAAAGATTTAATCTGAAACTCAATAGGCATTACAAAAATATCAATTTTGCTTGGAGAAAGCTTACAGTTTCCTTTTTTTATTTTTTTACCTATTCTATAAGATACTATATACGATATGGGATCCTTAAACTTGTTAATTTCTTTTAAATACTTTAAAAGTCGATATTCCGACTTAATTTCTTTGAATGGGTCCGAACAAATCGAATTTAAGCAATCTAGTTCATATCTTACATCGGACCTGGATAAATTCATGTTGTTTAAAACATCAGAAAATTGTAAAAGCAAATTTGATATCATATCTTGAACTTCAAGTACTTGTTTCCTTGGCATAAAAGATTTAGTATGCAAATTGAGCGAAAATAAGATTGTCTGCTTCTTAAAGTTTTCGAGAAACTCCTTTGCATTAACACTTTTAGAATATGGCATTGATGGTGCTTTGTCTAATGTTTGTGCATTAACACTTTTCGAATGTGGCATTGATGGTGCTTTGTCTAATGTTTGCGCATACTGGTTTTCTAAATACAACTTTGGTAATGTTACATACTCTTCACTCACACTATCAATTTCTTCACTTTTATGTACGTTAAGAATATGCTTTTTAAAAATAGAGAAGTCTGAAAACAATTGGTGGCATTCATTAATTACACATCGTAATGGATCATTTTGTGAAGGCTTCATTACATGCACATATTTCAAATGCTTAACCATAAGGTCAACAGATATCATTTTTTTTTTACATTTAAAACATTCAAAGCTCGACATTTTTTTGATCAATTTTTCATGTAATTTATGAGAGCTGTTAAATTAGATGATTTTGTATCATAAACAGTATAAATGTTATAAAAAAACTTTTGTATGAAAAGCCACGGTTGCTGAGAAGCTTTGGGATACTGTAAATTTAAAGTGTTAAATATTTTAAAACATGTATCCAAACACTTTACAAAAGATTCTTCTTTGTACAGGTTTTTATCAAAGTAAACGTAAAACGATATCAAATCATAGCAATGCGTGCCTTCTACAATTATAAATGGTTGTAGTGTGCACGCATTATCATAGTTCTTATTAATTAAATCGTTTACTTTATGTTCGTAATTATTAATAGTTTCCAACCTAAGAATAAAGCTTTCCTGAGCATCCAACAGTGTGATTTTCTTCTTCTTTCCTTTTACTGTGTACCAGCTGTTTGGCGGTATAACAGATGGAAGCAGGCTTGTCAAAATATAGTCGGACGAATCTGTTGTCAAAGAAAAGATAAAAAAAATATTAACAAATTTATATGTAGTCAATAAATTTAGGCTTTCTGTTGATACCTGTATTAGCTGAAAGGTTCAACTGCGAGAAAATATTTTTACTGTCTTCGTTGTGAATATTATTTTGATAATATTTGGCAATCTTTTTCTTAAAATCGTCCCATTTCGCAGAAAGAATTGTTTCTCTTCCTGGGAATGTAATGTTAAAATCAAGGTTTATCTGAAATTTTAAAAATGTTTTAAAGCTTTATCTTTATTTATTAGTTTTATTATACTAACCAAATCGACTGCACGACTATCTGCGTATTTGGGCCATTCCTTTAAAAAATCTTCGGGCGAAAAAGATTTTAAGTCGCATTTACGCAATTGATGAGTTTTAGTCCATTTATCTAAGACTATGTCCCAATCAGAAGCATCTCGTTTTAAATCCGCTTTGTATTCAGCACACAAAACGACATCAAATTCTGACTGCAACTCAATTTCATTAAAAGATGCTTTCTGAGGCGACGCACACAATCTCATGCGTTTCGATCGCGTGTTGATATATTTTGAATACAGCTTTCCTTTCGGATTTTCTTTCCCAGAACGAGGAATAAAATAAAACTCCTAAGAAAATTTCAATTAGCTTTAAAATATTAACTTTTGTTATAAATAAACTTACTTTTGAATCCAGCTCACTCGAAAAAATTTCAATTATCTGATTGACAATACCAGAGAATTCGCAAGTTTTAATTGTGAGTTCGCGAATGTTCGCCTCCTCAACAATCATTGAGATAAGTTGATCTCTGTGGTAATTGGTCAGTTGTTGTTTGTTGTCGTAGTACTTTAGTATTGCTTTGCCTCTGGAACAGCTTTGCAAAATATGGGCAACGTTCTAAAGTTGGGAGTTAATATATTATAATTAAATTCTAATATTTCTGTTGTTTAATGCCTTACCAAAGGCTCATCCGTACTACATAAAGTTGGTGTTACTCTAGACGTTGATATAGTGTTGTCGTCAATATTATACTGTGGATAAGCGCACAAATAAGAGTTAATTTATAAACAAGTAAGAAGGCTCTAGTCGAGAAATCCCGACTAGGACATACCCTTAACCCGATACTTAACGCTTACAGTTACTTATGTGTATTAACTCCGTGACGAATATGACCAAACTTCAAACTGCGATATCTCCGGTGTTTCTTAACCGATTTTGATCAAATTTTTTTAAATGTTCCTTATATTATCTATAGCTTTAAGCCTCATTTTCACAATTCAAAATTTTTTTTCTTATCGGTTTTCGATACCGTGTATATCGGAAACCAGAAGTGTTATCGAAATTTTGATAATTATCGAAAATATGCGCATGGCTAAGGAGAGTTTAAGTTTCAAGTTTGAAGTCTCTAGCTCTTATAGTCACTGAGATCTAGGCGTTCATACAGACAGACATACAGACAGACGGACAGACGGACATGGCTAGATCGACTCGGCTGTGGATGCTGATCAAGAATATATATACTTTATAGGGTCGGAGATGCTTCCTTCTGTCTGTTACATACATTTGCACAAAACCATTATACCCTTATTTACCCATTTTATGGGTTAAGGGTATAATAATGTTTTATTAGTGTATTCGGTATTGAGTATTAAAATGTTAAAATTCCTACCTCTTTCTTTCGCCAACTAAACAATTTTACGCGGAACTCAGCTCTAAGCCCCACGCTTGGTATGGCGTCTTTAATATCGTCCACAGAAATGTACTTCAACGAATGATAACTAATATCATGAGCTAAAAATTATAAATATAAACTTTTCTTAATTATGCTTGCTTCAAGGCGAAATGATATCGCTAACATGACAAGCTTTCAAACTTACATTTTAAATTATCATATGCGCGTTCCAAGTTGAATGACCTTAGCAGGTCCATTAGCAGTGCATCATCCTCAGTCGCCATTTGTGACTGTACGTGTATGCAAGAAAAGAACTAAATCTATTTAACTGCATACATACATACAGTGGCGAGCAAAAATGAGTTTATGTTTTCGAAATTGATTTTCGTCACTAATACAAAATTAATCACACAAGCAAATGTATTCGTAGGATAATTCTAATAGTGTCTTGAAAAAAAATTTCAAAAATCTCTTCGCATGTACTTTTAATGATTTTTTGAAAATGGCAAAAATTACCATTTTTCATGAAAAAGGGTTAAAATGGTCATTTTTTCCATTTTCAAAATATCATAAAAAATACATGCGAAGAGATTTTTGAAATTTTTTTTTTTCAGACACTATTAGAATTGTTTAATGCAACTATCTGCATCAAAACATTTTTTGTTAAAGCCCGGGGAAAAAAGTGTAAAAATAGACTTTTACAAGAGTTGAAAACTTTAAATGGGTACTTAATGGGTTAAGAAGAGTATTGTATCATAAAAACGGAATTTAAATTACCTATCCTACGAATTCATTTGCTTGTAAGATTAATTTTGTATTAGCGACGAAAATCAATTTCGAAAACATAAACTCATTTTTGCTCGCCACTGTACATATGTTCTAATATTTTTTTCAGCAAATTTAAGTTGTCTAGCTTAAGCCAATAATTATAAAATATAGTATATATGTATTTATTATATACTAGCTAATTCAGCCACGCGTTGCAGCGGCGGACCCGACAGACTTCATCCTGTCAAAAAGATTTGTAATGTTGAATTGTTTTGATTCTACGTATTTTATAGCCGGGTCAAAGAATTTCACTACTTTAACCCTTTAGTGCAATGAAATTATTTACGAACAAAGACGAAAATGTTGAGTTTTAAATGTAGTTTCAAAATTACGTCCATCGGATGCACGATCACAAATTTTAGTTGCCCCAAATGACGTCATTTGGAAGCAAGAATTTAATTTGCGTATCTTACGCAAAAATAATTTGGAATCATCTGAATTGCCAGTAAGAAGGGATAATAAAGGCTCCGGCGGAGCGGGTAGAGGTGACAGCACAACTTTTCCTGATGCGCAACACATGCCGGCTACTTCAATCCGAAATTTCAATGCCTGACAATATTGAAATACTTTATCCATTCCACCAATAGCAATTTTTGAATGCGCTGAATAGTTAATATCTGGTGCATATTCAAAGGCAAGCCGAACGAATGATGCACGTGTTAATGAGCGGCTGATCCGTTGCCTTTGTCGATCTAGTACTCGTACTGTAGCTATGTTTCGTTCTCGTGCCGCTCTTTTTCTCGTAATATTCTGTTGCAGACGTTCGTCACGCTGTTCTTGAGATTCTTGTGCACGACTTTCTGCAGTCCTGATCCTTTGAGCTGCATTTCTTGTTTCGATTTGTTCTGGTAATTGCTGGGCTCTTTCAACACGTTTGCGTCGTGACCCATAGCTGCTCGCGTTGTTGAGGTTAGATTTTATGGTAGCTCCTCTGCGTATTGCTGGCATTTTAAAAATGTACGATTTTAAATAGTAAAAAAAACAGTTTTGATTCAGAAGCTAATATTTTTTGTTTTTTAACAAAAATTTTTTTATTTATTTGAGTTGTTGGCGAAGCAACGCGCTCCGGATAACTAAATAATTTCATTTATACGTTGAATAGAATTATTTTTCCTACTGAATTTTAAATGTAGCCTACTAAGATTTTGAAAAACACAGCTAATTTTAAATGTAGCCTACTAAGATTTTGAAAAACACAGCTCTAGGTCTGGCTCAACTCTAACATGGCTGTTTAAAGGGTTTTTCCGGCAATTATTCGAAAGTTTCTCGCCGTAAAAACCATCCTTGAACTCCAATGAACATTTAAAAAAAAGAATTATCGAAATCGGTTCAGCCGTTCACACGTGATGCCATGACAACGCGAAACGGGTTTCATTTTTATATATATAGAAGAAGATATATATATATATATATATATATATATATATATATATATATACAAGCTACGTATGTACATATACGTATGTACATTAGAGTGGACATATTTTGTATGAAAATTTTTTTTTATATCACAAAGAGTCTTTCGCCCCCTCAATTTGTTCCTTTTTATGAAAGTATTTAATTCCCAAAATTTTGGATCGATAGCTCAACGTTAAGGCGTGGCACATTCTCCTTGAAAGTACCAAACCCGGTTTTTACATAGGTGAGAACGCACCACTTTTGTAAATTCTTTATAAATCGAATAAAATTCTCATTTTAAGTAAATCTTTTATAAAATATTAAAATTATATGATAAATTTTAAATATTTGTAAGCAGTGGGTGTGGAACAAGCCCACTTAAATTTTATTAATCGCAAATTCATGTGAAAATGCAACTCTGGCTTTTTGTTTTGCTGTGAATGCCGCTGTCATATGTTTTGTACCGTTATTGCGCCAAAGTGATTTCACAAGTGAAAAGATTTCTTAGAGCGTCATTCTGTTTAAAGTTAAATCAAAAAAAGGGATTCAAAATGGAAACTCGAGCCAGAGAAAAAATATATTTATTGGAGTTTGATGAAAACCAAATCGTTGGTTGTAAATTGCCTTCAAATGGGCAAATTTTAAAAGTTCTATTTTACAATGTAAGAAAGGTGAAATTAGACATTCGATCTAGTGCTTATCTTGTGATTAAAGAGGCAGAAGTTCTTTGGAATAAAGCGCGAATTCCTGTTCGTCAAACTGTCAGAAGTGTGAAGAAATTGGAAAACTTGTACCAAGATTGGAAAAATCTTCAAAAAACTTGCATGCGTCGCACACCACTTCAAATCAGACGTGAAGAAGAATTTGTTGAGAATTTAGACAATTTGTTTGATATAGCGCATGGTGACGCTTTCGATTTAATAAAAATCCAGGAGGATAAAGATTTTTTGTTGAATCAGCGTAAAAAAGGTAGACCTGGTGCTATGATTGGATGTGATCGATCATTATTTGAGAAAGAAAAGCGAAAAAATGAACGTACAGAAAAAGAAATGCTCAGAAAAGAAAAACATAGCGAAGAACAGCGGGAAACTCATGAAACTGTTGACCTTTTCGATGAAGAAGTGTACCAATCAGATGTTTCTGATTTTTGCGATGATGAGTTGGACGATGATTCAATCCTTAACAGTAAAAATACCAAAAAAATAAAATTACACCAATTTATTTCGCCAAAACTTGTTGCTACTCTAGACAAGTGTAAGATAAGTGACAGAGATGCTGTTAGAATTTTAATTGCCACTGCCGAAGCACTTGGGCATGATGTAAATTCATTGTCCATAAGCAAAACAACTATTCGTCTTTGTCGCAAACAATTTCGATCAGATGCTGCTGAAAAGTTGATGGCTGATTTTAAAAATAAAGAAATCAGTCATGTAACGGTTCATTGGGACGGAAAAATTTTACCATCACTAGCTGGAACTGGAAAAGTTGACAGGTTACCTGTAGTAGTAACCTCAAATGGCCAAGAACATTTACTGGGAATTCCTGTTCTTTCAACTGGTACAGGTAAAGAACAAGCAAACGCTATTCTTACACTTTTAGACCAATGGAATCTCACAGAAAAGGTATTGTTGATTGTAAATTTATCAAAATTTATGAAAATATATTTATAGCTGTATTCATAAAACATTTTACCAGGTACAAGCTTTGTGTTTTGATACTACTGCTACAAACACCGGTCGATTGCAAGGATCTTGTGTTTTGTTGGAACAAAACCTCCAGAGAGACCTCTTGTATCTTCCTTGTCGTCACCACATCTATGAAATTATGCTCAGGTGCGCTTTTGATAAGTTCAATTTGCAACTAAGTGGTCCAACCTTGTCAATTTTTCAACGGTTCAAAACATCTTGGCCTAAGTTAAACTACAAGAAATTTAAAATTGGTATTGTAGATAAAACGGTGCAATCAGTTATATCCTGCGCTGAAAGAGAAGACTTAGGTAACTTTGCAAGGAAATACATAGCTGAAAAACATCCTAGAGCAGACTATAAAGAGTTATTGGAATTAGTCCTTGTGTTTTTGGGACTCAGTGAAGAAAATATACATTTTAAAACACCTGGAGCCTTACATCATGCGCGGTGGATGGCTAAAGCTTTGTATTGTTTAAAAATATTCATTTTCCGCGATCAATTTTCGATGTCTTCCGCTGAGTTCAATGCTATGCTAGAAATAAGTTTGTTTATTTTAAAAATTTATATAAAGCCGTGGATTGAAGCGCCAATCGCTGCCAAAGCGCCATTTAATGACTTAAATTTTGCAAAAAATATCATAAATTACTCTGTATTTAATACATTAATTAGTCAGGAAGTGACTAAAAAATTTGTAAATCACTTATGGTACTTAACACCAGAGGCAGTTGCATTGGCATTTTTTGATGAAACCATCGACATTAAAGAGAAAAAGGAAATGATTAAACAATTAAGTGAAGAAGAAAAAAATGAAAACAAAAAATATCTATTCGTTGCGAAGAATTAAAAACAAAGAATATGTCAGACTTTGTGAATAGAAAGACGCTTAAGTTCTTTGATAGATTATCAATTCCAGTAGATTTTTTAAGTGTTGAACCAAGTGAATGGAAAAATCATCCTAGTTTTACGATAGGTTTAAATATTGTTAAAAATTTATTTGTTGTTAATGATACCGCTGAGCGATTTGTTAAACTCATGGAAGATTATAATGTTGGTTTAACCAAAAATGAAGAAGAAAAACAGTTTATTTTGCAAATGGTAACAAACTATAGAAAACAATATTCTACAACAAATAAAAGAGACCTTTGCAATTAATAAACTTGACTTTTGTTTCTTTTAAATGTGTAAATAAAAAAAATCCCAAATTCATAATATTGGTATTTAATTTAGCTGAGATAACATTGCTTTAAATCTTTTGTGGGCTTGTGCCACGCCCACTGCTTACAAATATTTAAAATTTATCATATAATTTTAATATTTTATAAAAGATTTACTTAAAATGAGAATTTTATTCGATTTATAAAGAATTTACAAAAGTGGTGCGTTCTCACCTATGTAAAAACCGGGTTTGGTACTTTCAAGGAGAATGTGCCACGCCTTAACGTTGAGCTATCGATCCAAAATTTTGGGAATTAAATACTTTCATAAAAAGGAACAAATCGAGGGGGCGAAATACTCTTTCTGATAACTTTCATTTTTTTAGACCACTCTAATGTACATACATATAAATACACAGAGACTGCACAAAAGTTTCACAATTCTTCTTTATTGCCGTGTATGTATGTATGTACATACATACATATTTGTATACTCGAATATTTGTTCGTTTTGATTTGAAACAAACGTTTTAATCAACTTACCTTTCGGTGTTGCACTAAAATGATTAACAATGAGGGTCTTTTTATTTATTTTATTTTTATTCACTTTTTTTATATTTAAATCACGTAATTTTTCTTTATTTTGGATTTTTTAGTCGAACGACTTTACACAAACACTTTTTTACTCCGAATGAATTGTCTCTTAGCAAAGCGAGTCGCTTCTAGCATCGGGCATAAGCAAAAAGCGATTACCGTTATTGCTACCGGCACGCTAATAAGAGTTGTTCTGTTTTGATATAATGACTGACGCAAGAGTTGCGCTAATGCGCCATTTATTCTCGTAAATCTCGAAAACTAAGTGAGATATCGAAAATTTTTGTAAAATATTTTCGTTTTGTTTTTAAAAAGTCTTTTAAGTTTTGTAAAAAAAAAAAATAATAATAGTTAGCGCTACTTATGCTGAGGTGGTACTAATAGTCAAGTGCCCAAGTTGTTTTAAAAATGTATATGCCCAATGCTTTTTTCAATTATCTCTGTGTGTTTTCGGCGCAAACACCAAAAGAATAGAAAAGCGAAAATCGAAGAATGAGAAAAACAATTTGAGTGGCAAACGCGCACAACAAGCTAAAGGCCGGTTACACAGCCACACAAAATAATAGTAATAATCATAATAAGTATTGGTCGCTAAGTCCAAATCTGAGGTCTGTTTCACCCTATCAGATAAGGATTTTGACATATACATATCATAATCCTGATTCAATGAATTAAACAGACAGACCGTAAACGTAGCTACATATGTATATCCCAAGATCAGAACTTTTTTTTTCTGTGGCTGTGTAATTGCTGCTTTTTGTGCCAGGAAGGTGACTAAATGCAAGTGGAGGATTGTACAAAGTACAGTCCAGTCGCTGTTCTTCATACAAACGTATGTATGCATGCATGTTTGTATGGAAATGTTTGTATATATGTATATGATCATACGTAACATGATCATACAATACATGAACATACGCGACTCTATTTGACTTTTAATACGAAGACTTTTAAAATCAAAAATGTTTAAATTGCATAGAAATTTAAAAAGTAAGCACTTTGACTTGAAAGTGAAAGAAATTTAATTATATGTTTAACAATTTAAAATAAAAATATTTGAATATTTTTTTGATGATTTGTCTTAATTGCCAAAATTTAAAAGAAAAAAAATTTAATAAATATATGCACTTTAATTTAAATACGCTTCATTCTCGTTCCTAGAATTAAAATAATAAATTAAAATTTGGTGGTTTTTAATTTTCATGGAAAGTCGGCACATTTTAAGATTTAAAAAATTTCATTTTAAATTTGAGTACTAAGTAAAATTTTTAACATGAAAATTGTTAAAATAAAATGTGGGTGACTTAAATCGAAAAGTAAACATAGAGCATTTTAATTTCAAAATTAAAACTATTTAAAATTATATTTAATTTTTTTAAATCAAAAATTTATTTATTAACTTTCATAGTTCTTCTTATTTTTTATGGGTTTTATAAAAAAATTTTGATTTATTAAAGTATACACTTTAGTTCTAATACGTTTCATACTGATTCCTAAAATTAAAATTGTAGAATTTAATATGGTAGATTTTCATTTACATTTAAAGGAGTCACAGTCTCAACTTTAAATTTAATAATTTAATTTTAATACAAATCGTGTTAAATTAGGTAATTTAATACGAAAAATTATTAAATTTAATAATTTTGTACTTAATTTGAAACGAAAAATCTTAAATCTGAATTTAAAGTTGAATTTTTTGATTTTAATTTCTGTTTTTTTTTTCTCTGTGTAGTTTCAAAATTACGTCCATCGGATGCACGATCACAAATTTTAGTTGCCCCAAATGACGTCATTTGGAAGCAAGAATTAAATTTGCGTATCTTACGCAAAAATAATTTGGAATCATCTGAATTGCCAGTAAGAAGGGATAATAAAGGCTCCGGCGGAGCGGGTAGAGGTGACAGCACAACTTTTCCTGATGCGCAACACATGCCGGCTGCTTCATTCCCAAATTTCAATGCCTGACAATATTGAAATACTTTATCCATTCCACCGATAGCAATTTTTGAATGCGCTGAGTAGTTAATATCTGGTGCATATTCAAAGGCAAGCCGAACGAATGATGCACGTGTTAATGAGCGGCTGATCCGTTGCCTTTGTCGATCTAGTACTCGTACTGTAGCTATGTTTCGTTCTCGTGCCACTCTTTGTCTCGTAATATTCTGTTGCAGACGTTCGTCACGCTGTTCTTGAGATGCTTGGGCACGACTTTGTGCAGTCCTGATTTTTTGAGCTGCATTTCTTGTTTCGATTTGGTATGGTAATTGCTGATCTCTTTCAACACGTTTGCGTCGTGACCCATAGCTGCTCGCGTTGTTGAGGTTAGATTTTATGGTAGCTCCTCTGCGTATTGCAGGCATTTTAAAAATGTACGATTTTAAACAGTAAAAAAAAACTGTTTTGATTCAGAAGCTTAACTTTTTTGTTTTTTGAATTTTTATTTTTTTTTTATTTTAGTTGTTGGCGAAGCAACGCGCGCCGGATAACTAAATAATTTCATTTATACGTTGAATAGAATTATTTTTCCTACTGAATTTTAAATGTAGCCTACTAAGATTTTGCAAAACACAGCTCTAGGACTGTCAGACAAATAATTAGCAATAAATTAAAATTGCGACAATAATTTGAGATTTAAACTACCTTATCTTTCAAGTTGGATCGAACTGCACATGGTGTGCGAATTTTATTAAAATCGGTTAAGTGGTTTAGGAGGAGTTTGAGGACAAACATCGTTACACGAGATTTATATATATTAAGATTTTAATTGTCTTATTATTTTTAATTTTCTTAACTTCCTCATAAATTGTCAAAGTTGAGGCATGCCAATAAATGGTGAAACAATTGCCACTAATACAATTAAATATGATGTGTATGCATACACGTACACACACATGTAAATGCAGGAATATACAAAATCTCAACAAAAAAAAGGCAAAGCAATTAAAGATCTTGACATTAATTTTCTGAATAATCTTTCAGAGTTAATATGCATGCGTGAACATCTGTATGGTGATTGCGTTGACAACATTGTTTGCTAGTGTCATCGAACAAAATAAGAAAGAGTTTGCATAAGAAAATGCAAAACTGAAGTTTGGACAAAGCTAGTCCACCAAAAAATGAAATAATACACACGCATAAGAACACTTATGTATTTATCCTCTCCTACAAGAAAGTCCCGTTGAGAGTGAACAGCAATATGCTTGCCGCTTAGGTTCCCTCTCTTTTTCTTATGTTAGTTTCTGCTTATGATATTTTCAATTCCATATGAAAAAAAAAAAATTTGCATCGGCCAGGAATTGAACCCAGGACGCCCGCGTTGCAGGCGAGCACTCTACCCACTGAACCACGAAGCTTGTATCCGATCGCAGACTAGAAAGGTATTTGTATAAAGCATGTAAAAACCAAAGGGTATTCTTGTGGTATACAGAGCAAAGCAAATCAAAACCAGTGTTGCCAATTCCGCTTTTTTCCCGTCAAATCTGGCTTTTTTGAAAGTCCGATTGCGGGAAAATTTTCCAAACAGCGGGCAGCGGGAATTCTGGCTTTTTTAAAAAATAATTTGCTTTTTTTCCGCTTTTTTCTACTAAGCAATTTATAATTTTTCAGCGATAATTCGTATGTAGAGTTGTTCATCGTAGTTGAATAAAAGCGAAATAGTTCATTAGATAAATTTTCGATGAACGAAGAGTGGAACTAAATGAACTAGAATAAGGAACTTAGTTACATATTTCAAAAAGCTAAATTGAACTTATTGCGAACAATTCGATAGAACTCAAGTTCCCTTTCCTCATTTTTTACATTTTGAATGCTCTTTACCCATGAAATGGGTAAATAAGGGTATGATAGTTTTGTGCAAATGTATGTAACAGACAGAAGGAAGCATGTCCGACCCTATAAAGTAAGTATATATACATATCAACAGCCAGATATAGCCATGTCCGTCTGTCCATCTGTCTGTCTGTCTGTCTGTCTGTATGAACGCACCGATCTTAGAGACTATAAAAGCTAGAGACTTCAAACAGTTGGAATCTGGTTATTTTAGTCACTGGAAGAATACGCACAAATGAGTGCGCACGTTACGTATCGGGTAAAGGGTATGTCCTAGTCGGGATTTCTCGACTAGAGCCTTTTTACTTGTTAAATTTATCATTTGTGTGTAGAATTAAAAGTGACAATGCGTAATGAATACAATGAAGAATGCAGGGATATGTGACTAAGCAGCAAGGAATTCAGCCCCTGGCTGCGCAAAGACATGGTTAATACAACAAGACTAATTGCAGTTATTGCAAATTCAGTATAACTGCTAAGCTAATTGAAGAAATGCTGCCATGACTATGAGTTGCCAAAAAAATATTAAAAAAATGACTGCCACCGTGCAAGCAAATGACAAAGTTAATAATTATCACGAATTATAAGAAATAATTTTTTTTTTAAATTAAAGCTCTTGAAACTAAGCAAAAAAATATCAGATTTTTTTCAGATTTTTTCAAATTTTTTAGCTGTTTTTGTTGGATCTTCCCACTAAAAACCGCTTTTTTTGCTCAACAAAAGTTGGCAACACTGATCAAAACCCATGTCCCATAGCGCTACCCTGAGACGAAAGAGCTTTCGGCAATTGCAACCTCTTTAGATTCAATGCTCGTTGCTTAAACTCTCCTATACTATGAGAAGAACAAGTTTGCTTTAAAATATCGGTAATACCTTTGGTTTCCGATATACACATGTGATCGATAACAAAAAAAAAACTTGAATGATGAATGAACATTTGAAAAAATTTGAACAAAATCAGTTAAGAAACATCGGAGCTATCGAAGTTCGAAGTTTGGTCGTATTGATCACGGGAAAAATACACGTTATGTATCGGGTTAAGGGTATGCCCTAGTCTGGATTTCTCGACTAGAGCCTAGACATAGGTAAGCAGTTTTTGTATACGTACACATGCTCTTCCGCTGCCGCTATTCGCTGCCAATGCTTATCAGCAATGTAACGGATTTTTGTTGTTGGGCTACGAAATTTCAATGTACAGTCAAACTTCCATAACTCGAATCACCATTATCCATGAAAAAAATTCGACTTATGGAGACTTCGAGTTATGGAAGAAACATTGCATACATTTTTCTCGCTACTGGACGCTACTGCAACTCGATTAGATTCGAGTTAAAGAAAATTCGAGTAAGGGAAGTTCGAGTTATGAAAGTCTGACTGAATTTTGTTGTTTTTTCTGTAAAAGAGACTGCAATAAACGAAAATGTTTGTATGGCAAATACTTTACGCGCAACACAATATGAGTACCGGTCATAGTGCAGAGATTAATATTAAAATCGGTAATTTAATATGAATAGGTGGACAAAATGGTTCTTTGAACACAACTTTCAGTGCAAACTTCAAATTCAAATGTATATACAAATTTTCTTCAGAGCTAAGAGTTAACTTTATTTGTATTGGTGGTTATTTTGACATTACTGCTATAAATAGATCAATAAAACGATCAAGCGCAGCTGCAAGCACAATAGAAACACGAGCTCTTATCTTTTGGCGCAGCATTTACAAAATAAGCTGCTGATGTTGTTTCTTAACTCACTAGCAGAATTTGGCTGGTCACCACTGTTAATAGTACTAACTTAATGCTCACCTACTAATACCTCTAAATATATATATATGTAAAAATTAATTAATAATAAATAAAACAAAATTTTTTTAAGGGTTTTTTTTTTTTAATTTAAAAAGGGGTTGTTTTGGTTTGTCTTGATTTACTGAATATGAATATATATCATTTTTGGGATTATTTCCAAAGAAAAGGTCGAAATATCAACTTGAGTTTTATTTTTGAGCAATCTCTGAGATTGGCGCGTTGATACAGACGGTTAGACGGACGGACAGACGGACATGGCTAGATCGACTCGGCTGTTGATGTTGAAGAAGAATGTATACACTTTATAGGGTCGGAGATGCTTCCTTCTGACTGTTACATACATTTACACCAAACCATTATTCCCTTATTTACCTATTTTATGGGTTAAGGGTATACAAAGCACACATGGACACACTTACCCAGGTGCAAGTTCGGCATAGAACCAGCTTTAATTCTTCTTTTCATAATGCACTCCTTCTCGAAATGCCGGTTACACACCCGACTTCGAGAATATAATTGAGATATCTGAATGTCGAGATTCTCACACCACTTCTTCTCCTCACCATACGGCACACGAAAAAGTTGGTTGCCACCAACGCAGCCGAACACTAAACATTTAAATTTATTTATTTTCTTAACTTTTTCCATTGTTCTATTAAGTTAAATAATCACTTTAAGATTTATACTTATTTTTACTTATAAAATAACTTTTCGATGTTGCACAATTTAATAATAATTTGTAACTCGTCCGAATTCTTTAAATCAACAAGTACAAATGCAATACAAGCGCAAAAAAGTACGGTAAATTAAGTTTCTATTATACTTAATGCTTTCATTCGCCATAGATTAACAAACTCATATAGATCTGAAAATAGCAGTTGGGCTTTTTTAACAGAAAAGATTAGCTGCTGAGTTAAGAGCGGGACGAAATTACTGCTTGCTTTTTACTTGCCGGTTTGTTTACCATCAGCTGTGTATGGATAAATGGATAAGGCTGGATAGAAAACAAAAGTCCGCTATCATTTTGTTGGGCTTTTGTTTTGATTCGAAAGTGTGCGATGCGTGAGACATAATTAAGCGTTGCCCTTCTTCATTTCTCTTGTTGTTGTTACAAAACTCGAGATTGGCATTTTAAGACTTTTGCTTTAATCTGCGGTCTGCTACCCTATATGGTAGGGTAGTATAGACTAAAAATAAACTTTGCGTAATTCTTTGTCAAATCGTAAGATACTTAAATGTAGTGTCCATATTATAAGGCATAATATATTTTACCAATTAGGTAGGGCATTTATGATTAATATGGCAAGAATTACATGACTTATTAAACTAACACAAAAGTAAACGTGCTATGTTTAAAAATACTCAATATAAACTATATACGTAATCAAATTATATATTTGGTTTTTTCTGAAACAAAATTAAATTAGGGACAAAGGGTATTTTTTAGTTAGCGGAGCATGTGCGTGCTATATTATTGCCTTGTTGCGTTTTGTGTATTCCCGATCGACACATACCGACTTGAATGTGAGGTCTGTGTGAGCTCAGTTTAAATGTATGTGTGCATCGTCGGCCTCACTTCTAGAAAAAAAAAACAACAACAAAGTACACATACATGATACAAAGACTAAAGGGTAATGCAATGCGCAGGTCCGTTATGTGACGGTTAAAAAAATCGACAGCCTGTGACGTCACAGGTTGCTTTGTTTACATTTTTGCAACTCGCACTATGGGGTGCGGCGCATGTTTTTCGGAATGAAATTTGAAAGTTGTTTTCCCGTGAAATAAATATATAATGCAATGAATCTAATTTATTGTTTTGTTTATTTTCCTCGGGATGTTGTTCTTATTACTAATTAATCTATTTAAGTTATTAATAGAAAAATACATTCTTGATCTAAAAAATAATCTTTTGACTTCTGTGTTAAGGTCAACTTCGTTAGCTTCATTAACGTGAATTGCGATATATTTTTCAGCTATAAGCAATTTATCTCCGTTTAATGATATGAAAATAGTTTCCAGCTGACCAATTTTTTTAACGAAGTCATCTGAAGGCTTGCACAGCCCACCTTCAGACAGCTCGTTTACCCAAGTATGAGTAGACTCGGAGGTGGCAAGTTCGGTGCTGCCAAGACGGTTTTTGAGCCGATGACAAATATACCCAGAAAAATGTTCTAGGGCATCGAACTCCAAGTCGGCAAAATCATCGAACACTTCGGCTGGTGGTGGTGGGCATTTAAAGTTTGTTAGCATCATGGCTGCAACAAAATTGAATTTATGAATACAAAATAAATAAATATAGGAATTGCATATTTTAATACCTGTCATAGATGCTGAAGGCACGTCCAAATCTGGAGTGTCATCCTGCATTGTATTTCCAGCATCTGACAGCATGCCAGAATTACGCCCCAAAAGGTGAGACCGAAGCCTATACTTAAACTCTTGTCGATCCGGGTGATCATGTAAGCCGCCTCTAGCCCTCAGGAGTCCGAAAAAGTTTTCAAGAACATCCTGGTTAAGGCGATAGGTTATAATATATTCAATGCCAAACCGCTCCTGCAGATACGGAAGCATGGATTTAAGGGCATTGTTGGTCTGAATGATACCTACAAGTTAAAAGCTACTTTTAAATGGTCTTCAAATAATATTCTTGCATTTTTTTTACCTTTTTGAAAGGGCAGTAACGTGTTTTTGTTTACCACTCTCATGCTTTGCACCAAGGTGGTCATTCTGTCCAAAATATCGTTTTGTGTCTCCAATGCAAGCCCGTATGCATGTTTCCGCGTCCTGCTGTCCGGTCGGATAGTGCGAGCGTTTAAAACGTCGAACCAATCGTTTGTCTAAAAGAAAAATGTTTAATTAATAACGCATTTTTAATGTAGGTTGCGAAACAAACATACCGTTTTCAACAAGTCGTGGCACTCTTCCCAGTTTTTTCCGTGTAGAAAGCCAAGACTAGCCGCTCGAGTTAAAGCCTGTGCTATGGTGTGGGAAAACAATTTAGCAGCCGGTTTAACCTTCTGCCTTTCACAACCTTTGACGAAAATATTGCTGTAATTTATTTTGTGCGTGATGGATAGGTCGGTGGCTGTGCATTCTAAAAGTGCACCAATGATTTCGCGTCCTACAAGCTTTCCACTTATTACGAACCCTTCATCAATAAAGTGGTTGCGAACAAGCTTCAGTAGATGGGGGACATCAGCGAAAACATATATTTTTTTGTTCTCAAAGAAAAACCTAAAAAAATACAACTATTATTACACTGTAATATTTCACTGTTTTAATATTTACCAAGGTTTATCCGGTGTTACTTCCAGTGCAGTCATTAACCCACGATTTGCGCCACCCATATCGCACACCATTCCAACAATTTGAAATCCAATACTGAATGCTGTTTTCACAATTGTTTCAACAATGCTTGTCGTCATTTGACAATCAAAATCATAAAATATTGGTTGCTTCCAATCGGATATTAAACCTATTGAAAACATATTAATATATATATATATATATATATGTATATGTACATATACTATAATACAATAAATTTACCTCTTAGCATAGCAACTTGCACATAACTGGCAGGCTTTAATGTGGCATCAGTTGGTTTGTCGTAGCAATAAGATTTGCGAATCTTCATTTCGTCGAAGCTCAGAATGCAGAGCTTTTGTATTTCACTCATTTGGGTAGCTGCTCCCAATAGCTGCACAACTGGCTTTAATATTCCCGGACGTATGTCTAGCTTTTGAGCCCAATGCTGCAAAGTCCGTATTGCAGGAAATGGGAAATTCTTTTTCAAAAGAAGCCTGTAGCCTTTGGGACTTGCAGCATAAAAAGTAATTGAGTGCGCTATGTCTTGTGGCTTCCAGTTCTTTCTTTTTCCACCATCAAGAAATTTTTCAATCTGGCCTTCAGTAAAAACTTCCTTTAATGTCTTTTCCATGTTACTGTATTTGTGTTCAGTTTTAATAAGCTTCATTTGCAACACCTTTATTTCGTAATCCTTCCTTTTGATGATATTTTCAAATTCAATATCTTTGTCGCGAACTTTAGTTTCCAGCATTTTATAATTGTGTTCCATTAACAGTTTATACTACCCTACCATATAGGGTAGCAGACCGCAGATTGAAACAAAAGTCTGAAATTGCCAATCTCGAGTTTTGTAACAACAACAAGAGAAATGAAAATGGGCAACGTTTAATTATGTCTCTCGCATCGCACACTTTGGAATCAAAACAAAAGCCCAACAAAATAATAGCGGACTTTTGTTTTCTATCCAGCCTTATCCATTTATCCATACACAGCTGATGGTAAACAAACCGCCAAGTAAAAAGCAAGCAGTAATTTCGTCCCGACCTTAACTCAGTGGTTAATCTTTTCTGTTAAAAAAGCCCAACTGCTATTTTCCAATCTATATGAGTTTGTTAATCTATGAGACTAATCATAGACTAGTGATCCCATAGACTAACAAACTCATATAGATTGGAAAATAGCAGTTGGGCTTTTTTAACAGAAAAGTTATTTCACTGAAACCAGCGCACTTGAGGGCAAACTGCTTTTAACGAAAGAACTGCTTGCTCATCTACTCTGGCGGTTTGTTTACCATCAGCTGTGTATGGATAAATGGATAAGGCTGGAGACAAAACAAAAGTCCGCTATTATTTTGTTGGGCTTTTGTTTTGATTCCAAAGTGTGTGATGCGAGAGACATAATTAAGCGTTGCCCATTTTCATTTCTCTTGTTGTTGTTACAAAACTCGAGTTTGGCATTTTAAGACTTTTGCTTCAATCTGCGGTCTGCTACCCTATATGGTAGGGTAGTATAAACTAAAAATGAACTTTGCGTAAATAAGCGTCAAATCGTTAGATACTTAAATATAATGTTCCTATTATAAGTCATAATATATTTTACCAATTAGGTAGGGCATTTATGATTAATATTGCAAGAGTAACATGACTTATTAAACTAACACAAAAGTAAACGTGTTGTGTTTAAAAATACTTAATAATTACTATAATAGTAATCAAATTATATATTTGTGTTTTTCTGAAACAGAATTAAGTGTGGGACAAAGGGTATTTTTTAGTAGCGCAGCTTGCGCGTGCTATGCATATTATTGCCTTGTTGCGTTTTGTCTATACCCGATCGACACATACACATGAATGTGAGGTCTGTGTGAGCTCAGTTTGTATGTATGTGTGCATCGTCGGCCGCACTTCTGGCAGCTTTGTCCAAATTTTAGTTTTGCATTTCTTATGTTTACTCTTTCTTATTTTTCTCGATGACACTAGCAAACAATGTTGTCAACGCTATGACCATACAAATGTTCACGCATGCATATTAACTCTGATAGAGTATTCAGAAAATTAATGTCCAGATCTTTAAATGCTTTGCTATTGTGTTGAGATTTTTTATATTTCTTTTCTTCTGTGGCCTGCATTTACATGTGTGTGTACGTATGCATACACAACATATTTAATTGTATTAGTGGCAATTGTTTCACCATAATTTGGCCTGCCTCAACTATTTAATTTCATTAAAACTTAAATAAAATATTACAAATATTTCTAAAATAATATAAAATAAATAAGCTAAACAAATGTCAAAATAAATGATCGCATTTGGATTAATTATCATATTTATTAAACAGTAAATTAATTGTTTTTAAAGGTTTTAATATGTATGTACATACATATGTATGTATACATTTGCATGTTTAGTTAATTCTAATGTTAATTTTCTTAACTTCCTCATAAATCTATGTAAAAACGATAAACCATCACTAGACGCAAAATATTGCATAATCAAAACAAACGCTGTGTACTCACATGCATACATACATACTATGAGAAGTGTGTATATGTATACATGTCAGCGCTCAAGCTATGCATAATCAAAACAAAAGAGGGATAAAAACACTTGTGAAATGGCGGGACGACTCATACCAGCCAGAATCAAAACAAACGCAGCTGACTTTTGTTGATGCGTAAAGCAGTTTTTGTTAAAATTTCCCGAGCTTAACTTCATATGTTAATCTTCACAGCGCTGTAAACTGCTTTTTGCTATTTTCAAATCTATATGAGTTTGTTAATCTATGTGAATTACATAGTTAACAGCGCTGTAAACTGCTTTCTGCTATTTTCAAATCTATATGGATCATTAATCTATGATCGACAAAAGTCAGCTGCGTTTGTTTTGATTCTGGCTGGTATGAGTCGTCCCGCCATTTCACAAGTGTTTTTATCCCTCTTTTGTTTTGGTTATGCATAGCTGTATGTGAATTTCGCTTTAAAGTGCTAGAGCGCTGACATGTATACATACATAGACACACTTCTCATAGTATGTATGTATGTATTTGTGTAAACAGCGTTTGTTTTGATTATGAAATATTTTGCGTCTGTTAGCGGCTTATTATTTTTACTAATAATATTTACTTTCATTTTTTTTTTATTCCAGTAAAAAAATTTATAACGTTTTATGCTATTGAATAATTAAATATTTTATAAATAAAAATCATTGAAAAATATTATAATTTAATGATTGCAATTTAAAATTTATAGAAATGTAGGTACATTAACCATTCAACAAAATATAACAAAAATTAATTTATCGTAGATTATTTTCCATCGTCCATGCAATAATAAAATATAAAACATGTAAACAAGTTAAATTAAAAAAAGAAAAAAGAAGTTGTCTCTCGTTCTGGATTTGAACCCAGGACCTTTCAACCTGTAAAAAGAGCATATGAGTTCTTCCCTCTATACCACCAGGGCTTGTTAGTAGCGGTTGTCAAAATAGTAACTTAACCAAAAGAAAAATGGTTTTTACATGGTTTTTAAATGATTCTTTTGACATATTTTATTGTGCTGAAAACTTAAAAAAGCATATATTATCTGAAACATAAAAAATTTAAAACATATAAAACATTTAAACAAACAGACAAGTCAACTAAAATATTTCAATTTATTCAAAAATCTTAAAACTAGTTATAATGAAATTATAATTTAAATTATAAAAATAATGATAATAAATTGTTGCAAAACCTGCAACTTGAGTTGCAAACTATAAAAATTTAATTTTCAGCTATTTTTAAAGTTTGCAACTCATGTTGCAGGTTTTGTATTTCTGCTTTCATATCGTTTTTTACTTCAGCTTTTACATTTTCGACACACTTTTCGAACTTTTTTTCTATTGCATTTTGTTTTTTTATTACAATATTCAATTTTTTATTTAGCATGGTAATTTTTTTGTGCAGCGTTTGCTGCTGACGCTTGTTGGAATTCCTTTGCGGATGACGCATCCGCTCCACTCGGCGTTGCTGTGGCGTATTTGTCTCCGCATGCTGCCGCTGCTGCTGGTGTGTCTGCTCCTGCTGCTGCGGTGGAATAACCATCTGCTGTGGCACAATATATTGCTGCTGCTGTGGCAGAAGGAGTTGGTGTTGCTGTTGCGGCAGTTGATAATATTGCGGCTGTGGCTGTGGCTGCAGATATTGCGGATATTGTTGCAAATTGGCCACAACAGGCAAACCAGTATTCCAATAATTATAAGCCATTGCGACTGCCTCGCTTGCGTTCACTTTATGAAATGAAATGAAGCAATGCGTAAATTCACTTTAAGGTACATATATCCGAGAATAAATAGGATACAGTTATAACTGTAAATTTACGAAAGGCCAATCAAAGAAATATATATGCATCTTGTACCTACACACACACATACTATGCGCAGTTCTTGTATGTATGCATGTCAGCGCTTATGTAGATCAAGTCAAACAAAAAAATTGATATACACACGGACTAATATAAATATGTATGTTTGACACTTGCTTTTATCAAGTCCTTGTGGCGTAAAGGGAAAACTGCCGCATTACAGGTTTGACGTCGTGGGTTCAAACCCCGATAGAAACAATTCTTTTTCAATTTTTATACTTTGATACCAAAGGTATCATAGTATATTGGGTTTGTGCAATGTTCGTCATGGTGTCCGTCCGTCTGTCCGTCTGTCTGTATGAACGCAACTTTTTTCGACACCCTTCAAGCTAGAGCCTTGCAACTTTGCAAATATCTTGGTACATGTCTTCGTCAGACAAAGTGTTAAATGTAGGGCTCTACGACCTCAGGGGGCCCGAGAAATCGATAACAAGTCGATACACCTCGATGTGCAAATCGATAAAACACATATATATCCCACATTTTAGTAGCAAGAGTCACCAAATTTGATGGAAAGATAGCTGGTAACATTCCCCAAAAAACTGCTTCAAAAGTTTGGATTCCACGCCTACCTATTCCGCCCCCAGTCCCGCTCCAATTATAAACAAAAATGCCTGTATCTTCTACAGTTTTTAAGCTATAGCCACCAAAATTGACATGAAGGTAGATACTGACATCTGACAAAGTTATGCATCAAAACATTGGATGCCACGCCCCCAAACAACGGGATATGCCCCACCACCCTAAAAAAAACCGGAAGGCATGTATCTTCGCCAGTTTTTAAGCTAGAGTCACCAAATTTGGTATGAACATTGGTAGGGACATCCGTAGCAGGTGTACATCAATGTTTTGGATGCCACGCCCACTTATTTCGCCCACCGCTATATCTCTCTCAGTTTTTGAGCTAGGCTCTTCAAATTTGGTATGAACATTGTTAGTGGCATCCGTAACAGATCTGCATCAATGTTTTGGATGCCACGCCCACTTATACCGCCCACCTCTATATCTTTGTCAGTTTTTGAGCTAGAGTCTCCAATTTTATACCCAAAACCCTCATATATTACTATTTGCACTCAGAATCCCTAACACAGCTATGTGAACTGGTATCAATGTATATCGCAGTCGGTTGCGTCCGACTGCAACGTTTTCACTTGTTTTATATTATAATTGTTTTGTATTCTTAAAGTATCAATAAAAAGTTTATAAAAAAAGGATAGTACAAATAATTTTTTTTTTTTTATAGCGTCCAAAAAACTCTCTAAAATTCGGGCTTCTAAACCAGAATACCCCCTTTAATGCATCAAATTCACTGTAATAGTGAGTTATTGAGCTTTCATACATTGTGAGCTCATATGCTACGGCATCTTCGGAATTTGATCCATTTTGGTGAGTTACAAATTGGTCAAACAAGTCACACTTGTTTTCAGAAACACTCTCAACTCTATTATATTTTTGATCAGTTTCAAAAAATTCACTCATAATTTTTTTGTTTCTTCTATGATCTTTTCTTTTTCTTCTGCTTCGAATTGAAGAAGCTTATTAGCAGGCGGAAAAAGAAAAAGTCAGATTTTATGGAAAATATTTAAATTTTCCAAAACTAAATTATTAAGGTAAAATAATAATTTGCTTTTAAAAGCCTTAATAATTGAAATGTCTTCATCTTTGATCGAACATATACGTATTAACTTATGAATGTGTACCACAACTAATTACAAAGTTTGGTACTTATCTCCCTCAAGTTTTTTTAAAGCTTCTTCAAAAAACTCTAAAACTTCAATTAAATAATTTAAATGGGAAACGTTTAGCTCTCCCAATCTGTGCAGCTCATTTTGTTGTTGAAGAATTTGGGTTATTTCATTCCAATTGCTTCTTATGGAATGAAACACGAAGTAAAAAGTATTCCATCGGGTCGGCGAATAACTTTTTAAACTTACTGCAAAATTAGAATTTTGCCTTGATTTCTTAAAATACTTAACTATCTTAGAACTAAGCTTACAACTATTTGCTATGTCGGCCACATAATCCATTGATTTTTTTTTAGCGCATTTTGCAAGAGGTGGTTAACGCAGATCAAGTGAGTGTATGGTCGAAAAGCGCTCACCATATTTGAACCGCGATCTGTGACAATCACTGTCTTGTTATTTAATGCGCATCCAAATTCAGCTAACAACTTAACCACCTTTCCTAAGACGTTTTCGGCTAAGTAAAAAAAAATTATTTCTTTGTTATAACTTTACTTAACTCTATAGATGCATCAAACCTGTGTTTCTTTCATTGTCCATTGCTTTCATGTCTAACAACTTGCAAAAAATATTTCCATCCTTCACAAAATGCACCGTCAACGCCAAGTAGGATTTTTTTTAAATAATTATCTGTCCAAAGGTCAGTTGTTAAACCATATCCTATGTTGGCTATTTCGATCATTTCACTCCGAATATCCTGAAATTGCTTTACGTATAAAGACTCCACGTTCCGTGATACGGTTGTTGGATTGGGTATTAAAGTCGCCACATCCACATTTTTGCCAAACTTATGACACATAGCAACAAAAAACTCAGCAACTTCTTTGAGTCCATCATAAGCCGCAATTTTAAATGGTCTACAATTTAGGACGACCCACTTCGTGAATACTTCGACACTTTTTTTTTTTGACGCAGTGTCAACCTGAACTTTAGTAAAGTTTCGCATTCTTTCAGGCCTTCGCTTATATAGCACTTGTGTTTTACCAAATTTGATGTTGTTTTTGGGTTGTGCATATATATATATTGGCATTTGCGGCATGCCAAGAAACCTAAAATTTGCGCACCTTCACCATTTTCAATATTTCCAAACACATTCCACACTTTGCTGCGGCCACGTTTTGTACATATTTTGTACTCGCCGTTTATCAATTTTTGTTTAATGTCGCTTGCGCTGCTGAATGTTGAATCATTCGTAGATTCCTGTATATATGTATACATAAAAGGTGATATTATCAATAAAATCACCTATAATACGATTAATAATACTTACATCAAACGATTCATCCATTTTTTCTTTTTTCACCTTATAACCTCAAAAGGGATTTTTGTTAAGGGTGTAAAAAACTTTTCCATTCCTGTTGAACATTTTCCTGAATTTTGTTTGTCATAAACCTCACGGAGAAATTTTCAACGAATGCAAAACCGCGGAAATCGGTTCTTGCGTTCTGGAGTTATAAGTTGTGTAACTAACACGATTTTTTTTTTATATATATAGACTAGTAAGGCCCTCGCTTGCTTCGCTGCGCCAATACAAAATTTTAGCAATATATACAAAATAAACTAGATGACCCGGCAAACGTTGTTTTGCCATAGCTGGTGTTTTATCAGGATTAATGACGATAGCGTGATTATCGCTTTGTAATTGGTGCATATGTGATTTGAATATTTTCAACAACTCGTTGTGCTCGTTCAAAAGACCATCTAGTTCGCTGACGATGCGCCTGGCATAAAGTGAATCAAGGTTATTATAATCACAACGTGCATTCACGCGATTGGCTGGCGTGATCCTGGCTTCGATCACGTTTTTCATTAATTTTTGAATGACTAATCGCGTACCGTTGCACAGCCGGGCGGGTTCAAATTACGAAGCAAGATAATTGGAGATCCAACCTTTAATTGTAAATAATGCGGTGGCATGCCTGGCAAATCCAGTGAGTTCAAAAACTTACTGCTTCGCTGTCGTCGCAAACTGTATCAATAGATTTATATGATACCAAGTTCCCTGGCAACAACATTTGTATCTTCAGATTTAAATTGTCAACGTCTACATTTTTTGCTGCTAAAATCGCTCATTCTGCAAGCCACTCCATTTTATGATAGACTTGGCCTCTGATTTTGAATGTATAATTGAATTGTTGACCATTTGCATTAGTATTTCGAACTATTTCTTTTGCTCCGAACGATGTCATTTGAAAGCATGAATTGAATCTTCGAATTGACTTCAGGAACACGTTAGAATCTGGATCCGTGCCGATAAGTAAGCCGTTCAATGGTTCAGGTGGTGTTTCAATTTCAGGTAGTTGCACTTTTCCTGACACGCAACACATCCCAGCTGGCTCATTTTTGAATTTCAGAGCATGACAATACCGACATTCCTTGTCCATAGCACCAATTACCACTTTTGAATGAGCATAATAATCAATTTTGAGCTCATACTGGAGTGCTAGACGCAGGAATGAATCAGATATAAATGCTCGATGTACCTGTTGTCGTTGTTGGTCATTTGTTCTTCGACTTTTGACTGTAAAACGGCGTCATTGTCGTTGTTCTAATCTTCTGACATCATTGCGTTCAGCTCGTGTATCTTCTGGCTCTTCTTGATGCAATTGCGCACTTCTGACACGTGCATCACTATTTTGATGCTGGATTTGTTCTTCTGTTCTTTCTGATCTGCTATTTCGCAAGTTTCGAGCATTTCTTGTACTGCGGCCTATGGTAGCTCCTCTGCGTCTTGCAGGCATTTCAAAAATTTACTATTTAAAAAGTTAAAAAAACTGTTTTGATTTATATGACGAATTCAATATTTATTTTTTTTTTTAAATTTTTTTTTTTGTAACTTTATTTTAGTACAAACCGCGCCGGATAACTAAATAATTTCATTTATACGTTGAATAAAATTATTTATCCTTCTGAATTTTAAATGAAGTCTACTAAGATTTAACAGCTCAAAGGCTGGTTCAACTCTAGCATGGCTGTTTTAAGCTACACCTAACATTTAGGGGAATGAAAAATAGATGTGGGACTATTCTCATTGATACCGGATAAGCACAAAATTTTTATCAAAATCGGTCAAGCCGTTTTGGAGGAGTATCGCCACGAAAACTGTGACACGAGAATTTTATATATATATAGAGATTAGTTAATGTTTAACAACATATTAGCAAAATATTTAATATTCTCTTTTTCACGCCACCATTGAGGTTAAGAATCAGACGCGTCATTTTACTTTGTGATACCAAAGGTATCATATTATATTGGGCTTATGCAATGTCCGTCAAGGTGTCTGTCCGTCCGCCCGTCCGTTTGAACGCAACTTTTTTCAACACCCTTAAAGCTAGAGCTTTGCAACTTTGCAAACATCTTGATACATACCTGGGCTCCCAACTAAACTCCTTTCATGGCTTTCCGAGTACTTGTGTGGCCGTACACAAAAAGATGTCTTTAAATCATCTGTCTCTAAACCAATTTATGAAATATCAGGTATCCCCCATGGTAGTCACCTTGCGCCTTTATTATTTAATCTCTTTATTAATGATCTTCCTGCGGTAATATCTAACTCGTACGTGTACATGTTTGCTGATGACGTTAAATTATGTTTATCCTATAATGAACCTTGTGTCAGTAACTTACTACAGTCTGATCTTAGTGCACTATCTGATTGGTGCAACTTTAACCAACTTAATTTAAATTTTTCTAAATGTAAAGTAATGTCTTTCTGTAGAAGTACTCCTCATACTGCTGAGTACTTGCTTGATGGCTCACCACTCGATCACGTATCATAAATGAAGGATTTGGGTATTATTCTTGACCCAAAATTAAAGTTTGATTCTCATATATCGTGCATGGTTAATAAAGCCATCAGTGTCGTTGGTTTCATCAAGCGGTGGTCGAAAGAGTTTAACGATCCCTACACTACTAAAACACTTTATACATCCCTAGTGCGTCCCATCCTTGAATATGGATCTTGTGTGTGGTCTCCGCAATACAGGATTCATCAGGATAGAATCGAATCTGTTCAGAAGAAATTTCTTTTATTTGCACTTAGAACTATCTATTTAAGCATGAACGGTTCCCAGTAGTTGATTAAAAAATGTTTTCACTTCGTATTCAAGTGAGGCCTCCATTCCCATACTAAAAGTCCTACTCCTTTACTTATTAGTATAAACACTAGTCACGAATCTAATGTCTGATTGGAGTTTTCCAGGCTTTTCAAATAAATGTTGGATCATTAAAATTTTGTTAACTCCCCAGAATATTTTAATTTTGAAACTTTTTCGTTATTTCAGTTTACTTACCGATTTAATTTTAAATTTTGTTCATTAATCTTAAACATTTTTGTAGCTTAAGGCCCATTCCCAGATCTTCCCGGAATGGAATTTTTATGTTCAACTCTATATAGAAAAAACAGTTGATCAGAAATTTTCTCTGCCTGTTAATTTTTATTCAATTCCCAGCAAGCATCAGCAAAGTTAATCGATAGTTCCGATAGTGGAACCAGTGTGGATTCCATAATCAGCTGTTCTTAAAAATGGAATTATAAGTTTTACTTTATTTTGAGGCACAATCCACAAGATTGAAAATGGACTTTGGAAAAAAAAATCCATAGTTGGGGTGCTTAAATCATGTTGCTAAAATCGCTTATGAAGGTCACTTTTCACATTTTAAATCTGAGTTGACCATCTGGCATGATGCTTTTAGCTCATTGGCGTTTTTCCTTCTCCTTAGAACAACAAAATATTGCCATCATTAATCTATTTCATTTGTTTTTATTTAATTTCTCACAATATTTTTCAAATACCGTTTTAAATTTTTTTCAAGTAATCATTTCAGTTTCCTATACTGATTTAGAACATTTTCCTAAATTTTGTAATCATTAGACTTTTCTTAAATGACATTTTTTTTGCTAAGCCTTTAAGCTCTATTTTTAATTAATCTTGATATAATTTTAATTTTTATGTCGACTGATATTAGTTGACAATAAACAAATAAATAAATAAATACCTTCGTCAGAAAAAGTGTTAAATTTGGCTCTACGACCTCAGGGGCCTGGGAAATCGATAACAAATCGATAACAAATCGATACCTCGTTGTTAATAACGATGAAACTATATATATATATATCACATTTTAGCAGCAAGAGTCACCAAATTTGTGGGCAAGATAGCCGATGACATTCCTCAAAAACTGCTTTGAAATTTTGGATGCCACTCCCACCTCTTCCGCTCCCAGCCCCCCTTCAGTTACAATCGAAAATGACTGTATTTCCCACGGTTTTAAAGCTTTACTCACGAAATTTGATGGGAAGGAAGATGCTGAAGTCTTACAAAGATATGCATCAAAACTTTGGATGCCACGCCCCCACTGATACCGCCCACCTTCTAAAATCTGAAAACTCTATATCTTTTTCAGTTTTTGGGCTAGAGTCATTAAATTTGGTAGAAACATTGTTAGTGACATCCGTAACCGATCTACATAGAAGTTTTATTTGCCACGCCCACCTTTTCCACCCAACTCGTAAAATCTGAAATTTCTATATCTTTCCCAGATTTTGCGCTAGAGTCACCAAGCTTGGAAACATTGTTAGTGACATCCGTTACAAATATGCAATATTGTGTGCCACGCCCACTTATACCGCCCTCCTCAATACTTTCTCAGTTTTTGCGCTAGAGTCTCCAAACTTGATAGGGAGATAGAAGGTGCCATCCGCCACAGATATGCATCACAAATTTAAATGTCACGCCTACCCCTTCTGCCTGCCTTTTTATACCCAAAACCCTCATACTTTACAAATACAAACAAACTTACATACATATGTGCTTTGCTTGCTTGTTCGAAATTGTATATCAACAATGTTTGTGTGGTACGACGTAACTACTGAGTTAGATAAGCAGCAAGTAAGCAAATCAACCACTATACAAAGATGTTCAAGATTAATTATTTTCGCGCAAATGGCTCGATATAAAAAACAAATACCAATTGAATGTATGTACATACAACTATTTTGCATTATATATACATATGTATGCGGATTACATTTTCTAAAGTTTCTATTTGTTAGTGCGTTTGTTTTTGCACTGTATATACATATATGTATTTGCACTTGCATTTTTTGTTATATATATGTATGTACAAAAGAATGTTAAATGTAGGTACATACATGTGTATGTACAGTTTGTCAAGAAAGTGTTTTCGCATGAACAAAAAATTCTTATTTTTTCTCTTCTAAGCTGAAAATAAAACTGTTTAATGGCATTTTAAGCTGGTTTCAAATTTAATTTATATTATTTATTTATTTATTAACAATATGTAATTAACAAAACTAAAATAAGTTGAAAAACAAAAAGCTCTAACAAAAACAAAATAGGTCCATCCAAATTCTATTGTCAACAAAGTGTTTTCGTTTTTGCTATTCTTGCATTACTTCTTTTTTGTATTAGTACAGTTATAGTTACAGTTATTTTAGCATTACTGAACATCAAGCTTACACATTAAAAGCTCATTTTGTGCATTTTAAATTTTGAACTCGTTCAATGACACATTGTCAGCCGTTTATTGTAATTGTTAAAATGCCGGGCAAAAGAGTTCCATTTGACGTAGTTCAACTGGTTTATTATAACCACACAATCGGAAAATCTTCTTCTGATATTGCAAACATATTTCGGCTTCATGTGAGAACTGTGCAAAACATAATCCGGCGCGCAAAAACAGAAAATAGGCTGGAATGTAAGGCAGCCAGTGGACGACCATGTAAGCTCTCGGATAGAGCAACGCGCTTAGTCATGGAAAAGTGGACAAAACCCCATGATATCCACAAGAGCACTGGCTTTAGAGGTAAAGAAGAGTGTGGAGTGGATGTTTCCCATAAAATAATCCGCAAAACAATTAAAAACAATGAATTTACATCCCGGGTTGCTAGAAAAAACCAAAGCTCTCTAAGGAGAACGTTCAAAAACGTATTGACTTCGCTACTGCTCATATAAATGCACCACAAAGCTTTTGGAATAACGTGGTTTTTTGTGATGAGAGCAAAATAATGCTTTATTACAACGAGGGACCAAACAGAGTATGGCGAAAACCTTTAACTGCACTGGAAAATAAAAACATTATCCCAACGGTTAAATTCGGCAAACTGTCTGTCATGGTGTGGGGGTGCTTTTCTAGCAAGGGAGTGGGCGAACTAGTTTTTATCGAAAATACTATGGATGCTGATCAGTATTTAAATATACTACAGCAAAATTTACCAAGCAGCGCCACTAAATTTGGGTTTGACCGCAGCTTTAAATTCTACCAGGATAACGATCCCAAACATAAGGCCAATAAAGTAAGGATGTGGCTGCTATATAATTGTGGAAAAGTTATTGAAACTCCACCCCAAAGCCCCGACATAAATCCGATCGAAAATTTGTGGGCGTTTTTGAAAAAAGAGTGGCACGAAGACGGCCTACTTCACGGCCAATGTTAAAAACCATAATATTAGAAGAGTGGAGTAAAATTCCACTAGAATATATTGAAAAACTCATAAATTCCATGGGTTCTAGAATAAATGCTGTTTATAAAGCCAAAGGCTTTCATACCAAATATTAAACACTATTTATTTTAGGTTTAGCTTTAAGTTATAGCCTTATTTTATAATACGAAAACACTTTGTTGACAATAGAATTTGGATGGACCTATTTTGTTTTTGTTAGAGCTTTTTGTTTTTCAACTTATTTTAGTTTTGTTAATTACATATTGTTAATAAATAAATAAATAATATAAATTAAATTTGAAACCAACTTAAAATGCCATTAAACAGTTTTATTTTCAGCTTAGAAGAGAAAAATAAAATTTTTTTCGAAAACACTTTTTGACAAACTGTATGTACATATGTACACCAACACCAACCAAAGTTACAAATGTCAGTTTGAAAATTATATCAAAACAACAATGGCAATAGGTATTTGTGTGTTAAGTTTTGTTTGATAATTAGCAAGTATGCAGGTAAAACCACCCCCGTAACATATTCTGGTGTACAAAACCAAGTTATGTTTTAATTGATTTGTTTTAAATCAATGATACCAACAAAAAGAAGCATTGCGAGCCCAACAACAACACTTACAACAACAACAAACGGTTCTGGGGTCGTAAATCAATTGTCAAAGGCACAAAGAAGACAAGAGAATAAGGGAGACACATGTACAGACGGCAGGAGTGGAATGGGTCATGTGTTTTGTTTTTGTAAATTCGGCCGCAATATCTTGTGCGCAGACGGCAGTAGTGGAATGAGTCATGTGTTTTGTTTTTGTAAACTCGGTGGCGTTGAAACTCACAGCTTGTGCGACAATAACGCAAAAAATTGATTTGTATGGGAGGTACTCGAAGGAGTGGTTCAAATTAAAAATCCTTTCTGGAATATTTGGTGAAAATTTCAGCCTTCTAGCTCTTTTCGTTTAGGCTGTGGGTCTCTCAACAATCAGGACAAACTACTTTATATATATAGATTTATATTATAAAAATCATAAGATAACTTTTATTTTTGATTTTTATTATAAAAGTCAGAAATAAATAGTTATTTATAGATTGAAAAATAAAATCCATTTTTAATAGTTATTTCTTAACATTTTTACTGCAAAATTAAAAATAACTGTTGTCTTATGAGGAATTATTTAAAAATCCAAAAAAACTGTTTCTTATTGATTTTTTATATAAAAGATTAAAATTAACTATTAAATATTGATTTTTATGATAAAAGTTATAACCGTTACAGGCCCTGCTTATAATGCATAAGACATTTTATTTTGCTTAAGCCCAGTACGCTTAACTCTCTAAGACTTTTTTCCAAAATACTTAAAGAATATTCTTATAATTATTTTTTTTATAGTGAATTGTGGCTTCTAAACTTAAATATAACCATAATCAGAAATAGTGTAGGAGTTTTCGTTTACCTGTAAGGTGAGAAAAAGTGGTTAAGTGCCTCAAGGCACTTTTGGGGCTTTGAGTATGAAAAAGTCATTTTTAAAAATCTAAGTTTAATTTTATTTTTTTGTATGGTATTGTGCAAAACAATTTTTGTTGACTGTGCAGCACAAAATCAGATTGCATTTTGAGCAAAAACATTGCGTTTGTGAAGATTTGCAGTGCTTACACCATCATTTTCCACTGTTTCGGTCTTACCATTCCGGAAAATGGCTTACCTGGTCAAACCGCAGGTCTGATATTGGATGACTAGATTTTAGGACAAGTTTGAGCTTCAACTGTGAAGTTCGCTGAGAGATTGGAGACTGCATTGTCCGGTGTATCTGAGAGGATGGTGACTGTATTGTCGGGTGTATCTGAGAGGATGGTGACTGTGTTGCCCGTCCTGGAGAAGATCGATTCTTGTTAGCACTGATTGGGCGACCTCGAAAGTTTGTGTTGTGAAATGGAACCAGACCTGCAGCAATTGACTCGCAAAAATCTGGAAGTTCGAGCATTTTACCCTTGCTTCCGTTCTCCTTTTCTATACGTCTGAATAAAATATAAGAATTTGTGGCTGCCATATCGATCAAGTGGTAAAAAATTCGAGTTGCGGCATCTCGATTTTAAATTCGAACATGGTACCGTCCCATTAGACCATCCATTAGGTCTACGCCGCCCATGTGAGCGTTGTATTCCCGAATATTGTGTGGGCAATATATGGATATGTCGCTTCGATTTCCTGTCATACCGAGCAGCCTTAGGTGTTCCTTCAAGCGAATTAGTATTTTCAAATGGTTTAACACCCACATAAGCTTTGTTGTCTTTCCACAGCACATTGCTAATTTCGACCCCATATGAGGAACCTACGTACTCTGTCGAATAACCTCTTGGCTTTTTGTTGATTGTGCTATCGTTAGGCAGCTTGCAATTGGGGATACGATTTACCCGCACTGTTCCAAGGCTATAAATATCTTTTGCTCGCCAATAAACCATTAAAGGCAGCGACGTATAAAACTTGTCAAAGTAAACAATGTGGTGCTTGAAACTTTGTACGGTTTTTGTTAAAAGTACAACAATGTTGGCAGCAGCACCAAGATCGGGGTAACCAGGAAGGATCACGTTTGTCACCTGCACCGCTGTATATCTCAAAGCGGTATGCATAACCAAAAGAATCACACAAGACAAATAACTTGATCCCCCATTTGTGTGGCTTATTGGGCATATATTGGCGCCAGTGGTGCTTCATTTTTGTGCTACACATTTGTTCATCAACGCAAAGGCGGGCCTGCTTTGGCACGGAGTCAAATCTTTGGTTGAGGCAATCGGCAAATTTTCGGATGCGAAACAATGGATCGTAGCCTGGATCACCCTTTTTGATCCTCTTGCTTTCATCACGCAGGGATGAGTACTTCTTAATTGCATTGAATTTTCCGCGAGTCATGCTCGTTTTTATTGGTCCAAATGCATTTTTTCCCCAATAGCTTTTCAAATTCGGGTAGCGATAAATGGACATATATATCAAAATACCAATGTAATGGTAGATATCATCATTGTTAACTTTGAACTGGTTTGCAATATTATCGTTTAAAGCTGAACGCATGGTTTCCTAGAGGATTTATTTATGACTTCAGAATTGAAAAAATAGCAGAATATCTGTAATGGGGTTTCGAGCTGCCTTATTTCGACTGGCAGAGAAGAATCTCCTCGGAAAGCTATGTTGTTGACATGTAACTGCATATATTGCTGTCGCCACATAATCTTAGTCGGCTCTTTTAATATTGATTCAATACCTACATATGTATAAACTAATTAGTCCCTGTTTGCCAGTTGCAATTACGTTTACTTACCAAAACCATTGAAACCACCAGCAGATGGCGAAGAAATACATTACAGTTTTCCGGCTGGGCTCAGACTCCTTTACTATAGTTTATACATTTTGAACTTTACTTTCTACAAATGATACAGTGTCGACATCCTCTAATGCATTGTTCAAAGCTTCTACCAAAGTCGTCGCCCTCGTCGTCAGTTGATGGGCATGAGACTTCCTTATCCGATGGGACTGACTCAAACAGTTCCAGCAACTGTTCATCAGTCAAGTCCGATAACTTGAATCGAATACGCGCTGACATTTCTTCCAAATTTCTAGAAAAATCACACAATAAGCTAAAAACAACGCAAAAATTGCAAGCAGTTGTGAAATAGATGCTAGCAACAAAAGTTAGCGTGGAGCTCCAACAGTGCCTCAAGGCACTTAACACTATTTTGTTGCTAAAACGCACATCTTTTATGTAATTGCTGTTCTGTAACTTTATTTTAATAGTAAATAAACATACCTTTCACTAAAAAAATTATGGGACAAATAGATTTAATATACTAACTTTTATTAGCAAAAGAAAACACAACACGCAACTAGTCGAAATTCACGAGGGAAAAAACAGATGTTCTGTGCGTACGAAAATAAAAAGTACCGTTAAAAGCTTCTGAGCTTTCAAAGCTTCTGTACGGAATTTGGTGTTTGTTATGAACTGCCAAAAAATATTTAAATAATTTAAATGCTTTTAGTTTATTCGCTAAAGTGAATAATGCAATTAGTGCCTCTAGGCACTCTTAAGCGTTAGAAATGACAGCCGTTATGAAATGCACATTGTTGACAAGCCGTAAAAGTCAGTGATGTCATATTTTTCTAAACAAAAAAAGCTGGATTAACATACATAATACATTTTTCTCAAAATCATCGTCGTTAATAATGTCTTCTTCACTATAAGGAGGAAATATTTTTTGTCTTAATGAACTGATGCAGAATATACAATCATTTAAGAGCTTCATCGCATTAATCGAGTTGCTTTGTCTTGCATGTCTTGCAATATAAGCTTTAAAAATAGCAAGTAAAAATTGATTTTGTTGTCACAAAACGGTTCATACAGTATTTTAGCTGTTTTGCATTTTGCGTTTATAGCCGCAATTCCAAAGTGAGTTTTTAAATCATGCCACTGGTCCAAAATTCGCGTTACTGTCATTTCAATTGACAATCAACTTGTGTCACAAACAGTGATGGATTTACGCCTAGGCCCGCGAGGCCCGGGCCTAGGGCGGCATGATATGAGGGGCGGCCAATTTTTTGAAATTCCAAAATTTCAGAGACGAAAAAGAATAAAGACAGTCTTCTTTGAAAATGAGTTCAGATTAATTTTTGTAAAAAATTTTCTCTGGAATATATTATAACTAGGATCGCCCAGTGGGGGAAAATCCCCCACTGAAACTGGGTTGTGTGCTATCTTCTTGTGAGTTCTCCTCATTGAAACGAACGATTTTTTATTGAAAATGAAACATTTTACTTCAGAAAAATTAATTGTTAAGCATTGATTTTAATTAAACTATTGATGGAATCTGTTCGTTCGCCTTTTGGCCAATTCGAATTTAATTCAAAGATAAGGGTTCAATTTCAAAGATTGTGTCAGCACATTGAAGTGTACTCGACCGGTGAGGATCAATGTCAGCAAAACGTCCGAATCGATGGGTTCTTCGTATATTACCTGGTAGACTTCTGAAAAGAAAAATAAATCAATTAGTATTCCAACTCGAAATATGGAAAAATATTCCGGATGAATAAAACATACCTTTGATTTTCTTATACGTCTGACCTTCAGGGTATAAACCGATCGTAGTGAGGGTATTCTTGCGTCTTGTCCATTTCCTTTTGGCCTCCAAATGATTGGATTCGGTTTGAGTCTTCAACACATTCGCGCCACTTCGGGAAACGGTTGCGGAAACTTCGGCAGATGTATTTATGGATTTGATTTGAGTCTTTACCACATTCTTCTCGTCACTTTCGGAAACGGATGCAGAAACTTCGGCAGATGTATTTGCACTTTGAGAGTTCGACCCAATGATTTGAGTTGATGCTTTGCTATCCAAAGAATCTAACTCAATTTCACTTAATTCGAGTGGTTCATCATTCCAATCTGAAAAAACATAAATAAAATATAAGTCCGGAATCAAAAATTAAGATATTTCCAATAACTTACCGAAATTTGTCGAGTTCTTTGTTGACGATAGCCCCAATTGAGATTTCTCGTCTACCAAGCCGCCGTTCGCTTCAAGCCCAACAGCTGCATACACTTTATTTATAGGAATCATCTCGGCATCATCATTCTTAACGTCGACACGGTTGCTTTTTTCACCTGAATGAAAAAATCATACACAATAATCGCAAAATAGTAAAAAAATTTCAGGATTGCCACTTTCATACCATTTTTGTTCGAATCAGACAATTCTTCTATAGCAATCATCTCGGCATCATCGTTTTGCAACTTCTTGTCGTCGACACAGTTGGTTTGTTCACCTGAATTGAAAAATCATACACAATAAACGAAAAATAGCGAAAAATTTCAGGATTTCCAAGTGAAAATTCATACCACTTTTGTTCAAATCCTTTGCCTGTTGTTCATCTTGCAAAGGAACTTCACCCAATTTGGAATCCGCCATATTTGAAGAATATTTTTATCGTACACTCCAAGCAGAACTACACACTATACGGCTGCAACGATTCCACGAATTTATGGTGTCAGCTTATATAAACAGTCTGGCACCAACTTTGCAACGTATTTCACAAATCGATTTCCAACTCTCTTATTTCATCTTCGCATTCTTGATCATGAAGTTCTTGTACTCTATCCACAAATACACTGTTGCTATCGACAAATACACTGCTTGAAATTTTGATCGTCCACACAATTTGCATACAAAATTCGAACTAACAAAAGCAAACTGTTTTGCGACAATATTTGCACACTGGACCACTTAAATGTTGACAATTTTCACTGTGGATTTCTAAACATGGCACCGAAGGAAATTCAATCCCGCAAATGCAGTCAAAAGATTTATACATATACGTTTCGCTCAAAGTGAACACAAAGTGCTAACATTGTTCTCTATAACAGCACAGGCAGCACACACGAAGCAAGCGAAAAGAACAGCAAAGAAAACGGAATAAAAAACAACAACAATTTCACCCGCCACAGAGATGCTCGCAGCGTAGCACACAGCACAGGCAGCAGCTCTGTGGCGCGTGAAATTGTTGTTGTTTTTTATTCCGTTTTCTCTGCTGTTCACGTATTTCTCGTTTACCTGAACTTAACAGGTAACATTGTCAAATTCATTTTTTTTTTCATATTCTGCACATCTACAAATTAATACGAATCGAATGGTATATTCCGTTTCAAAATCGGTTAACGGGAAGTAGGGGAAAAAGGGATTACTAAAAAAGGCTTAGCCTATTAATATATAGAAGATGCACTGAGAACATATGTTTCACGAAATCAGTTAAGAATTTGAAGTAACGATTACAATAGGCACAATGCAAATTTTTATTGTTTTCAATGTGGGATTGTCGCAAATGTTCCGTATATTCGAAATAACTTGTTCCGTTATATCGCAGGCATTGTGTGCAATGGTAAGTAGGCCTTTTGTCCATTTTCCATTCACACACAATTATTCGCTATTCGGTCAGAATGCGCAAAGAAATAAACACGAATTCTAAAACAGCGCAATGTGTCAAATTACTGTAGATACGGCGAGTGTAAAGAAACGAATGATTCGCTGCGGTCAAATTATATCATTAATACGTTCCAATATTCAATCAGAATTCAATCGATTGCAAACGAAGTGAGAGTGAAAGAGAAAGTGGCAAATACTGTGAAACAGAAATTGTGTACCAATACTCACATGTATATGAATTAAGAAGAAGAAGGCGAGGATTCGTTCGTGTGGCCCAAGATCACGCAGTGGCAGAAATTCTACCAACTGTCGACGTCTTTTCATAATGCAAACAAACGATGTTCTATTTCAAATGAAACATTTTATTTTGAATGAAAGAAGATTTGAAACATTCCCTGATTATGTGCAGTAACATCCAATCAAGAATTAAAATGAAGATTTGAAACATTCCCTGATTATGTGCAGTAACATCCAATTAAGAATTAAAATGATATTTTGGAACTTCCGAATATTTTGAAGTCGATTTGATCAAAATGCAATATCAAAACCTTCTAATAAGAAATCGGTATTGTCCACATGAAAATTGGTATTAGTGACAATGATCTTGCCATCGGTTTCGCAAGTTTGGATTCTCTTGCTGAGAGCCAATTCCAATAGAATTTCATTGCACGGATACCGATCATAAATGGTGAAGTACATTCCTGAAATACAAATTGAATTGATTAATGTGAGCAAAATGTGAATTGTACAGTTCCGAACTTATTACCTCTCAATGCCTCCAGAGTCAAACCTTTGTCTTTGAAACTTCCCAACAGTTTCAATACCAAAAGAGCTTCCGTCTCATCGTATTCGCATATGAGTCCATTTTCTGGGAAAAATATTTTGTTTGAAATGAATAATTCGTTCAATTTGGTTCCTACATTCGTCTACTTACTGTGGTAACATCCAACAGATGGCACCTCTTTGAAGTTTCGTTCATCTCCGTTTGACTTCTTGCGTTTAGCAGGATTACCATCAGTAGATTCCGCACTTCTTTTCGAAGTGCCAGGAACATCATTCGGTTGCGAAGATTGTGCGCCATCCAAATCTTTGCAAACACCTTCTGCTGTGAATGGAAAAAAGATAAATTGAAATATTTGATTCAATTCAGACTTCATCTTCATATACACTGACGAATTAGAATAACATACCCAAATGTCTCTCCAAATAAGAAACTCTCTCACGGAGTTGGTGATTCTCAAGACTTTGCTTTTGTGTGACTTTCATAACCCGATTGGCCATATTTTGAGCCAACTTCATCAGCTTATCTCTTAATTGTTCTGCCATTTTGCGCTGCGAAGGGAGGGGGAGTTAGAATTAGCCTCATGACGAACGTGTTCTACAACTAACTTAACATAATTTTACAGACTACTCGATTCAGTCATTATCTTATTTTGATATATCTCATGAATGACTTTCAATGTTGCAATACTTCGCGATATACAATATTTTTGGTAAACACTCTGTCATCTCGAGCTAAGTGACCTTGCCATTTATGCTCGCTTATGAAGATTCTCAAACCATCAAACGATCGAACACGGCTCGCCGCTACATACAATTGCCCGTGTGAAAAAACTGGCTCCCTCAATAATAAACCAACTTTACTGAATGTTTGGCCTTGTGATTTGTTTATGGTCATTGCAAATGCTGGAATCACGGGAAATTGAGTACGTTGGAAGTCAAAAGGCAATATTGTTCCCGAATATGTCAAGTTTATGCGAGGTATCAATATGCGTGAATTGCGCGCTGTGCCTGTAAGGACTTCACAATCTATCGTATTGTTATACATGCATTTGACACGCATTCTGGTCCCATTCACTAATGCTTGCGCAGTGTTCAAATTTCGAATGAGCAATACAATGCAATTGACTTTTAGAATCAGCTTATGCGGCGGTAAGCCACTGACATTCAAGGAATTCAGAAATTCTACGGGATAATTATTGATTTCGTTCACATTATCACATTTCACCTTATCGTAACTATAGAAAATTCTTTCCTGGTCGCCAGGTATCTGTTGCATTATTTGATTATTAATCAAGCCACACACCTCATTTGTTGGTGACAAAATAACCGAATTTAACATTCGTTCTGTTAGTAGATTTTCTGAGATATTTCCGAAAATTTCATTTATAATTTCGGTTTCATTTCCAATCAATTCAGTTGGAATTTCGATCATATCATCCCCAAATTGTGGAAAATGTTGAGCCTCTCCATTCCTGATTTTCTTTAAAAATTCAACAAATTCTCTCTCATTTGGCAATGCTCGCATATTGCGAGTAAGTGTTACATGGTGAAAAGATGGGAATTCATGCCAACTTGTAACACAGTTCTCAACCAACACTGCACGTGAACCATGTGGAATGACGGGTAAAATTTGCCGAAAATCACCGCATAACAATACCGTCTTGCCTCCAAATAGTTTATTCTTGTTTTTCTCTTCGGTACAAAGATCTTTCAATAATCTATCGATTATTTTCAGTACTCCAATTGGACACATTGAAATTTCATCAATGATTATCAATGACGATGAATTGATATGACGTCCTTGACCACTATTTGGAGTAACATTTGAAACCGATGTATCGAGTATTGGAATCGGTAATTTGAAGACATTGTGCAATGTTCTACCACCTATCAATAATGTCGAGGCAATTCCACTGAACGCAGTCGCAATGACACGTAAATTAAGTGCGTTCAATCTATGTATGATTGCAGTTTGAATGAACGTCTTTCCACAACCTGCATATGCTGTGAGGCAATATACATTTGAGCCTGTATCATGAAATTGGATTTCACGAATAACTTGATCAATTATTCGACGTTGTTCGTCGTTTGCTCGATCATACAATTCATTAAATAGAAACTGTTCTTCCATGGGATCAAAATTGTCGAAATCTTGCCCATCTGGCAAGATTCGTGGTGTTGGTAAGCCAAGCGCTTCACATGTAACATTATTTGAAATCAAAATGTCTTGGATTTCAAGAAGAGCTCGATTGAATGAGGTGACTTCATCTTGAGTGCGCAAAAAATCTTCACTCATATCAACTTTGAACTCATTCCAAAGTGCTGCCGCATTGGCTGGCACATTCAATGAACAAATGAATCCGAACAATTCTCTCAATTGCTTCGGAGATTTTAATGATATAGCTTCAAGCAGACATTCATGCCATTCATTGTCGTTGGATGCTATGCCACGTGCATGGCATGCTTCAACGAACGACCCATATACTATTCCATTGTATGTTCGAACATCTGCAAAGTTCTTTGGTCCGCAAACATGAAGCAATAATAATCTCAGATGGAACAGTTCAATGTCTTTCGGTGACACAACATACATTCTAGAAATTATTTTGTCGCCACCACGTAGCCGACGTTTCCACATTTTTTCTCTATCATGCCATGTATAATGCAATGGTATTTCCGGATATTTATACGCATGCGCGGCTGTATCAATCGAGTTCAAAGCGAAATATGCCAATAACTTTGTTTTGTGTGCATTTTCAACGGCTCGATTTTCGTTGCCTGGAACAAAGTATACGGTTTGTCTTGATGGTAAATGAAGATCAAGCCGAACAATGGCGTGTGATTGGAAATGCATTGGATATTCATTAATTCGCCACTGTGCTTCTGTCGAACCAACATATCGTCCGTTCAGAAAATTGGTCACTTCATCTGTTCTCATATCATTTGCTTCATTTCCGATTTGTATTGTCGCACTGTCATACCCTTTGTACACATCTATATATTAATAGGCTAAGCCTTTTTAGTAATCCCTTTTTCCCCTACTTCCCGTTAACCGATTTTGAAACGGAATATACCATTCGATTCGTATTAATTTGTAGATGTGCAGAATATGAAAAAAAATTGAATTTGACAATGTTACCTGTTAAGTTCAGGTAAACGAGAAATACGTGAACAGCAGAGAAAACGGAATAAAAAACAACAACAATTTCACGCGCCACAGAGCTGCTGCCTGTGCTGTGTGCTACGCTGCGAGCATCTCTGTGGCGGGTGAAATTGTTGTTTTTTTTATTCCGTTTTCTTTGCTGTTCTTTTCGCTTGCTTCGTGTGTGCTGCCTGTGCTGTTATAGAGAACAATGTTAGCACTTTGTGTTCACTTTGAGCGAAACGGCCAACAAAGGAGTGAAAGAAATAGAAACAACAACGGAACGCGTCTATTCATTCCGTTTCAATTCTTTCTCATTGTTTGTTGTCTTTCTTCGTGAAAATGAAAGGCACGCATTCATTTGTTGACTGTATTGTTTTTGATGGTTGATTGGTGTGTCAACGCGTTCAACAGAACTGATGATAAAGAAGGACGCCATTTTTCAACAAAACACCGCATTAAACACATTGGAAATCTTTCCGTTCTATTGCGATAAATCAAAAGTTGTTCAAATTTAAGCAGAAAAAACTGGAGAAAATTGGTGAGTTTGGCAAAAGTGAATTGTGAATCCAAAGAACGTGGTTATTTTGAAAAGATAATTTCAGAATTGCGATTGTTCAAGTTATTCGTTATTCACATCGTAGAAGCGTCAGTCCAAAGGTTGTTCAAATTTAGGCAGAAAAAACTGGTGAGTTCAGCAAAAGTGAATTGTGTATCCAAAGAACGTGGTTATTTCGAACAGATGTGAAGAATAATTTGATGATTATTCGCATTTAACTTTCAGAATTGCGATTGTTCGAGTTATTCGTGATTCACATCGTAGAAGCGTCAGTCCAAAGGTCATTCATACCAAAGCAGAGAATACCGGTGAGTTTGATAAACGGAAAATGCGATAAGTGTTCACATTTGAATTGGATCTATTTTCATTTGTACATTAGAAAAACATGACTATTTTCGAAAAAAGTGAAAAATAATCGAGTTGAATAATAATTCATTTTTCAGAATTGAGACTGTTTTTCGAACTATTGGTGGAAGTTTGACATTTCAGTGTGTTCATATTATCGCATCCGCTTGGAAATTCTGAAGAAACGGTAATTTCGGTGAGTGTCTTTCATTCTATCACATCGATTAATTGTGGTTTTCAATTGAAGAATTTAGAATTTCGAACGCGTTATGCCTCGCCACCGAACATTAACAGGGAGGGGGGAGAGGAGAGCCGTTAGACAAAGCGTTGCTTCTCACCGCAATGTAATTAATCCAGATATTACTTATGATGATGAAGTTCCTTTCGATGAATTGAATGATAGTTTCAAAGTTGCATTAAACGTTATTCCGCGTAATTTCGATAGTTATTCACTCGGTCGACTCGAATTATATTGTAGATTTTGCAATGCGAGACATTTTGCATGTGAAATAACGTCAAATCACAGAACCGCATTCACACTCTGTTGTCACAAGGGCAAAGTCGACATTCCATTATTGACACAAAATGAGTATTTCAATCGGTTTTACCACGATCTAAGCCATTCAAATCCAAGCGTTAAGAGGCGATCCAAACATTATTTTGAAAATATACGGAAGATAAATTCAGCGTTCGCAATGATTAGTTCTGAAGCTAAAGTATCTGACTCAGTTGCACGTGGAATATACCATTTTAAAATACACGACGTATTCTATCATAGAGCGGGTCCAATGACTTCCGCTTATGGGCTTGATCCGTGCTATGCACAACTATATTTCTACGATGTCGATACGGCGACAAATTATAGAATACGTCGACAAACGAATTCGGAGTGTGATAGTGTATTGATGCGCGAAATATCAGTTGAGCTTCATCGCATAAATCCTTATGTACGCTCATTCGTAACGATGAAGGAATATATTGAACGATTGCAAAGTCCGGATACAGAAGTTTGTATGGTGATAAAAATTAATCAAAATTTGGACATGAGACGTTTCAATGACGCTACCCAAACAGATGTCGCTGTCATTTTTAGTAGTGTTGATGGCGAGCCACCGTTTGAAAGGAACATGATTTCCTTTCCAAGAACAAATGGAACTATTCGAGTTGTTTCCACTTTGGATTCATCCCTTGATCCATTAGCTTATCCTCTTCTATTTCCTAATGGAGATCCCGGTTGGCATACACGTATGATTCATAATATCCAAAGAGCATCCACAAGTAATGCTCCTCGAAATAAAGTGAGCCATTTACAGTATGCTTCTTATCGCCTCGCGATAAGAGATGATTTTAGCTTACTGCATCATTCTCAGAAACTATTTCTTCAATGGATAGTGGATATGTATGTACGGATCGAAGGTGAACGATTGCATTATATTAGGAAGAATCAGGCAAATTTACGGAAAGAAGTCTATAGCAATTTGACAGACCATTTAGAAATTGGTGATACTGGACCTATTGGGCGTCGAGTAATTCTGCCATCATCGTTTACTGGGTCTCCCAGAAACATGTATCAAAATTATTTAGATGCGATGTCGATTGTGCAGCATTTTGGCAAGCCATCGTTATTCATAACAATGACCTGCAATCCGAATTGGGATGAAATTGTGAATAGTATCGATAATATTGAACAGCCCAATTTTCGTCCTGACATAGTTGTGCGTGTTTTCAAGGGAAAGCTGAAGGCATTGATCGATGCGATTGTGAATAAACAAATATTCGGAAAGGTCGAAGCCATTATTTATACGATTGAATTCCAAAAAAGAGGTTTACCTCATGCACACATTCTAATAACATTAGCTGAAAATGATAAAATCACTGGTGCAGCTGAAATTGAAAACACGCACAACTATGTCAGGACGAAAATTGGGCTGTTCAATATTATCGATACTATTCACAATTTCATCCCAATTCGGATTGCAGGTCATTGTTATGAATAACGATGGCTTGCCAAAATGCTGCACAATCGACAACGCATCTAAATAATTTTGATACATGTTTCTGGGAGACCCAGTAAACGATGATGGCAGAATTACTCGACGCCCAATAGGTCCAGTATCACCAATTTCTAAATGGTCTGTCAAATTGCTATAGACTTCTTTCCGTAAATTTGCCTGATTCTTCCTAATATAATGCAATCGTTCACCTTCGATCCGTACATACATATCCACTATCCATTGAAGAAATAGTTTCTGAGAATGATGCAGTAAGCTAAAATCATCTCTTATCGCGAGGCGATAAGAAGCATACTGTAAATGGCTCACTTTATTTCGAGGAGCATTACTTGTGGATGCTCTTTGGATATTATGAATCATACGTGTATGCCAACCGGGATCTCCATTAGGAAATAGAAGAGGATAAGCTAATGGATCAAGGGATGAATCCAAAGTGGAAACAACTCGAATAGTTCCATTTGTTCTTGGAAAGGAAATCATGTTCCTTTCAAACGGTGGCTCGCCATCAACACTACTAAAAATGACAGCGACATCTGTTTGGGTAGCGTCATTGAAACGTCTCATGTCCAAATTTTGATTAATTTTTATCACCATACAAACTTCTGTATCCGGACTTTGCAATCGTTCAATATATTCCTTCATCGTTACGAATGAGCGTACATAAGGATTTATGCGATGAAGCTCAACTGATATTTCGCGCATCAATACACTATCACACTCCGAATTCGTTTGTCGACGTATTCTATAATTTGTCGCCGTATCGACATCGTAGAAATATAGTTGTGCATAGCACGGATCAAGCCCATAAGCGGAAGTCATTGGACCCGCTCCATGATAGAATACGTCGTGTATTTTAAAATGGTATATTCCACGTGCAACTGAGTCAGATACTTTAGCTTCAGAACTAATCATTGCGAACGCTGAATTTATCTTCCGTATATTTTCAAAATAATGTTTGGATCGCCTCTTAACGCTTGGATTTGAATGGCTTAGATCGTGGTAAAACCGATTGAAATACTCATTTTGTGTCAATAATGGAATGTCGACTTTGCCCTTGTGACAACAGAGTGTGAATGCGGTTCTGTGATTTGACGTTATTTCACATGCAAAATGTCTCGCATTGCAAAATCTACAATATAATTCGAGTCGACCGAGTGAATAACTATCGAAATTACGCGGAATAACGTTTAATGCAACTTTGAAACTATCATTCAATTCATCGAAAGGAACTTCATCATCATAAGTAATATCTGGATTAATTACATTGCGGTGAGAAGCAACGCTTTGTCTAACGGCTCTCCTCTCCCCCTCCCTGTTAATGTTCGGTGGCGAGGCATAACGCGTTCGAAATTCTAAATTCTTCAATTGAAAACCACAATTAATCGATGTGATAGAATGAAAGACACTCACCGAAATTACCGTTTCTTCAGAATTTCCAAGCGGATGCGATAATATGAACACACTGAAATGTCAAACTTCCACCAATAGTTCGAAAAACAGTCTCAATTCTGAAAAATGAATTATTATTCAACTCGATTATTTTTCACTTTTTTTCGAAAATAGTCATGTTTTTCTAATGTACAAATGAAAATAGATCCAATTCAAATGTGAACACTTATCGCATTTTCCGTTTATCAAACTCACCGGTATTCTCTGCTTTGGTATGAATGACCTTTGGACTGACGCTTCTACGATGTGAATCACGAATAACTCGAACAATCGCAATTCTGAAAGTTAAATGCGAATAATCATCAAATTATTCTTCACATCTGTTCGAAATAACCACGTTCTTTGGATACACAATTCACTTTTGCTGAACTCACCAGTTTTTTCTGCCTAAATTTGAACAACCTTTGGACTGACGCTTCTACGATGTGAATAACGAATAACTTGAACAATCGCAATTCTGAAATTATCTTTTCAAAATAACCACGTTCTTTGGATTCACAATTCACTTTTGCCAAACTCACCAATTTTCTCCAGTTTTTTCTGCTTAAATTTGAACAACTTTTGATTTATCGCAATAGAACGGAAAGATTTCCAATGTGTTTAATGCGGTGTTTTGTTGAAAAATGGCGTCCTTCTTTTATCATCAGTTCTGTTGAACGCGTTGACACACCAATCAACCATCAAAAACAATACAGTCAACAAATGAATGCGTGCCTTTCATTTTCACGAAGAAAGACAACAAACAATGAGAAAGAATTGAAACGGAATGAATAGACGCGTTCCGTTGTTGTTTCTATTTCTTTCACTCCTTTGTTGGCCGTTTCGCTCAAAGTGAACACAAAGTGCTAACATTGTTCTCTATAACAGCACAGGCAGCACACACGAAGCAAGCGAAAAGAACAGCAAAGAAAACGGAATAAAAAACAACAACAATTTCACCCGCCACAGAGATGCTCGCAGCGTAGCACACAGCACAGGCAGCAGCTCTGTGGCGCGTGAAATTGTTGTTGTTTTTTATTCCGTTTTCTCTGCTGTTCACGTATTTCTCGTTTACCTGAACTTAACAGGTAACATTGTCAAATTCAATTTTTTTTTCATATTCTGCACATCTACAAATTAATACGAATCGAATGGTATATTCCGTTTCAAAATCGGTTAACGGGAAGTAGGGGAAAAAGGGATTACTAAAAAAGGCTTAGCCTATTAATATATAGATTCAATTTTTTTATTTACTTTTCAGTCTATGAATAAGATTTTAATTTTTTAAAAGATCAAATATAGTCTTTATCGAATGATGTTCTTGACTTTTTGTTTTGTAACTGAAATTAATCATATGCTTACAAAGCTTTTGAAAATTGTGAAGGATTTCGTAATTGGAAAAACTCAAAAGCACGCCTCGATGGTCATGAAAATTCTCATTTTCACAAGACTAACGTTAGTTATTTCAAAGCTCGAGCAGTAATTCGGCGTGTTGATCAACGTCTAATAAAACAGCTGGATGAGGAAATTACATACTGGAAAAAAATCTTATACCGAGTCATTGCAATTATTAAATCACTAGCAATAAGAGGATTGCCATTTCGAGGAAATTCAGAAGGAATCGGAGATCCCCATAATGGAAATTTTTTTAGGAACAGTAGAGCTTCTTGCTGAATTTAATCCATTTTTGTCTGAACATCTAAAATTGTACGCGCACCCTGGATGCGGAAATACATCGTACCACCGACAAAATATATAATAGACTTGTCAAAGTGCTCATACTCACGCGAACAAAAAATATCGGAAGCCTGGCGCCACGTCTCTCTCGGGTGTTGAGAGAGGCCAGCCGAACGCAATGCGCCGCTCAATTTGCAGGCGTAGCGTGGCGCTAGGGAATTACAAGGCATTGTGTCGCTGGCTTTCGCTGCGAGCACTACAAATAACCCACCCCCTTTATGTATGCGCTGCTAGGCCAGCGATCCTATGTATGCACACATACATATATATGTATATACATATGCACGCTTTTGCCAGTGCGTCTGTTTGTGATCTGCTTCAAGTGGACCTAGCCGAAAATAAGAAAAAACACAAGAGCGTTTGTGTTGCTGCACCTGCAGCAAGTAAGCGTGAGCCGAACTCTTGGGTCGGCAGACCGTTTTTTGCGCCTAACCAAATCACCAAGTAAACGCGCTATTTAAAGCTTAAAATATTTAATTTTATTTAGGCTTATTGGGAAATGGTGTGTGGGTAGTAGTATTCTAGTGGCACAGCACGTTGTAGTATTCTTTGTAGTAGTATTTGTAGTTGTTGTAATACCACGTGCCGAGTTGCCGCTTAAATCAGCATAATTGTTGTAGTTATAGTAATTATTGTAGTAGCACGTTGTAGCACGTTGGAGTAGTTTTAGTTTTAGTTGCGAAAAAATTAGTAGTCTGCACTCACAGCCAGCCACGATCGCTTCACCTTTTCAACTCTCTCTCTCATGCAATTCACATGGCAAAAACCAAAAACGCGTTACAGTTCAATGTTATGGTAACTCATGTTACAGTTCAGTGTAATGCGTTACAGTTCAATGTTAAACATTAACCTTGAACTGTAACTCATGTTATTAAATAGATTATCTGTTCGAGCTTTCACCCGGCAGGGCTGCATAGCAGTTCTGCGCGGTAACATTCCCCCCCTTGCAAACTCCTACGCTCGTCTGTGAGTTTGCATCTCTTGCGCTTGTGCTCGAACCTTAAGCTTCGCTAGCTTGACGATAGGGCGAGTTAGCAGTCCGGCAGCTGTGCGCACTACAGCGCTGCGTGCTTGGCCATCACTAGCAGTATGCAGCTCCATCACTACGCCCTTTTTCCAGTGCATCTTCGGATTTGTTTCGTCCACGATGATCACTACGTCGCCGGTTTCAATGGGCTCAGTCGGCTGGCCGCACCATTAAGTCCTCAGAGTGAGATGTGGAAGATACTCCTTTATCCAGTGTTTACGGAATCTTTCTGCAATAGTCCCTGCAACCTTGTAGGACTTTGACAGCAGCACCCCCAGCTCGCCTTGGTCTTCTTTTAGTGCTGTCGCGCATGTCTTTCCGTGTAAGAAGTGATTCGGGGTCAACACGTCAGCTTCCGCTGACTCCAGTGGGATGTAGGTCAACGGCCTGGCGTTCAGCGTATTCTCGATTCTAGCAAGCGCAGCTCTTAGCACTGGCTCTGCCACATACTTCTTCTCCAGTATATCCGTCAGCACGGACTTTACTGAGCGAATCGTTCGCTCCCATGCGCCACCCATATGAGGCGCTCCTGGCGGAATAAATGTCCACCCAATATCTGGAAATTTCTGCTCCAGCTCGTCCGTGAATATTCGTTCAATCTCCTAACTGCTACCTAGCAGAGCTTTGTTATTCCTAGTGCTGATTTTCAACTCCGGTCTACGACTCGGATACTTTCCAGACGCCTGGAAAAGGGCCAACATCATCATGCTACATAAAAGCGAAAAGCCAGCAGATGAACTCGATTCCTACCGACCGATAAACCTCCTGCCAGCATTTGGCAAAATATCAGAGAGGTGCACCTTGAGAAGGGTTCTTGAAACTAGGGCAGTCAAAAAAGCGATTCCAAAATTCCAGTTTGGCTTTAGGCTCAGGCATGGCAACCCCGAGCAACTGCACCGAGTCGTTAACTTCGCACTGGATGGATTCCACGAAAAGGAGTATGTTGTTGGAGCTTATCTGGACATCCAGCAGGCATTTGACAGAGTGTGGCACGCTGGACTCTTGCATAAGCTCAAAGAAATCCTCAACCAACAGCTCTATTTGATTATCAGAAGCTTTCTCCATGAGAGATCAAGTTGTTCAGGACGGGATATCCTCACAGCCAAAGGCAGTCAAAGCTGGTGTACCCCAGGGAAGCGTGTTAGGGCCAACCCTCTACAGCCTGTTTATGCACGACATGCCCTTAGCCAACAACATGCCAAGCAATATACTTGTCGCCACCTTTGCAGACGACACTGCGGTTCTGGCCAGAGACGAATGCGTCTACACTGCTACTGATCTAGTCCAGACCTACCTCACGAAATTCGAGAACTGGGCCTGCAGATGGAACATTGCCATAAGCCCCGAAAAGTGTGTATCCGTCACTTACAGCCTCAGGACCGAAACCTCTCCCGGAGTATTCTTACATGGCCATGTTTTAGAACAGAAGGATGCCCACAAATACCTCGGAGTCACTCTGGACAAACGTCTAAGCTTAAAGCGCCACATAACGGAAACAGCCATGCGCCTCAAGGCTAAGGCGAAAAGTATGGCTTGGCTTCTCAACGCGAAGAACAAACTTTCGCTAAAAAACAAGACACTGATGTACAAAGTTATTCTGGCACCCATTTGGAGGTATGGTATTCAGGTATACGGAATAGCGGTAAAGTCGAACCTGAACAAAATTCGAGTTGCTCAATGCCAAATCTTGCGTATGATTTCTGGTGCTGCATGGTACATTCGCAACAGTTATATTCACAAAGAACTCCAAGTACCGAGGATCGGCGATGTACTAAACCGCCAAGCTGCTGCTTATCTCGACAAACTCGCACATCACCCTAACCAGCTGGCGCGAAGGCTCTGAAGATGGAGACGAATCTCCGGAGTAAGGATGAGAAGGAGGCTCAAAAGAGTTCACCCAATCGACCTGTCCCAAAGAATCCTTTAATCTTCCCCTTTTTCAACTCATGTAAGTATCTAGGTTTAAGATATACATATGTATATATTTTGTTGAATTTTTTGTTTTCACTATAGTATAAGTTATTAATAATAGTAACAGTAAGCTATATAATCAATAAAGAATTAGTAGATATATAACAAAAATAAAAGTTAATGAATCGTATACACTTACTGCAACTTCACCAAATAATTATTGCTGCATGAGCCCATGCATTCCATTGCTAATTTTAAACTTTTTCGTAACCAACGACATAAAGTTCGTACAATGCAGAAGATTTTTAAATTAAAATTATGTTTTAGAAATGTTCCCAAAAACATTCAACGTTACCAGCGATTTATTGGAAGATGGCAAAAAAAATTTGGAATCCCGTTTAAAAAAACTAGAGGGGCAAGAAAAAATTTTACATAATCAGAATAAGATTTTGGCTGTTTTAAACAGGCTGAAGCCTAGTATGCTTGACAACCAGAGACAACCGTAACGTAAATGCACATTGCTAACAGATCGTAAAAGTGTGTGCCCAGAATAACAAAAAGTATGTTTTTTTTTAGTAATTATAATCGTTTGTATCGATTATTCGCGTTTTTATTTATTATTAGCGTTAACGAAAACAGTCACACTTGTGTTTTTTTGGAAGCAAACGTTATAAACTGTACTATGGATGTTGAATAATCTAAACTTTGCATTTATTTGATAAGTAGTGCCATAACAATAGAATGTATTCAGAAAATAAAGAAAAGGAAACTTGTTTAATTTGCATCCAATGTCCCCCCATGCTGCTTTTGCGACGATAACATTATAATGATTTGCGTCTGTGAGGTCCCACAACACGGGCTTGCCCCTCACAGCAGCAATTAAATCTATTTTTTGCAATGCTTTTGCAAAGTTCTCGAACCTGCTTTTTCGCAAAATCATTTTCGTTTGTCACAACCGTATATTAAGTTGTTGACACTTATGTTACGACTACGTGGTGAAAAGTTAACAGCTGTTAAAATTTCAACTCACTGTTAGAAACTTATTTGTCAAGCGTACCAAATCAATGTTAAGTTTTTACCTTTCGTCTGTCAACAGTACAGAAACGTTTTTTTTATATAAAGTTTTTACGTTACGGTTGTCAAGCGTACTAGGCTTAACAGAAGAAGATGTTAGCCAGGAATGTATATTTCCAATTGCATCGGAAGATGATTTAAATGCAATTGAAGAAAAAATTAAAAACAAACCGTCAATTTATGTAAGTACATATACTACTATATACTACTATATGTATAAATTTAAATGTTATAATATAATCTATGCCTTTGAGCTGCCTTCACACGACGGTCGGTTTTTCTGTGGCTTTTTTTAACCGACCAAAAATGTGAGCATTCACATTATTCGCATCGGTTAAATCCAAAACCCCATCACTTTTTGTTGTTACAAATGCTGGTCACACTACTTTATTAAGTTCAACTCAAACATACATACACATATGTCAAAATTAATAAAAAAAAATATTTTTTTTTTGAGAAAACAAAATTTTTTAAGGGATTTTTTTTGTAAATTTAAAAATGGATTGTTTTGGTTTGTCTTGATTTACTGAATAGGAATATATATAATTTTTGGGATTATTCCCAAAGAAAAGGTCGAAATATCAACTTGAATTTTATTTTTGAGCAAAAAAATAAAACTCAAATAATAATCATTATTTCATGAGTTTTATTTTTTTGCTCAAAAATAATGATTATTGATTGAGTTGTACGTATAACTCAAAATTAATCAATCTTATGTAAGTAAATCTATAAAAATTGAAAATTTTTAAATCATGGTGAAAATGCATAAATGAGCCTTAAAAATTAATATTGGTATATTTCTCGCTATCCCAAAAATACTATAAGTGAATGATTTATTTATTAAAAAAAAACAAATAATCATTATTTGCAGTCCCTGGTTAAAAATAATGATAAAGTGACCAACGATGAAGAAAACGCAGTCTGCGCTCGTTGTGAGATTTACTGTAGCAACGAGACTTTTTGGCGCAAAGCACATTTTGAGTTGCAGGCCAAATATGATAACTTGTTGGCGAACTTTAAAGAAATAAAGAAAGAAAATGCAGAATTGCAAGAAAAAATCAAAGAATTAAAAAGCGATTTTGAACTGCACTGCAATAACATATCAAACACCTCTATAACGGTTCCCGAGCAGATAAATGAGAAGTCCAAATTTTTTGCTTCATTATTGCTGAAGACATCGCACAGCAAAAAGTATAGTGAAATGCAGAAAAACCTCCTTATGAATATAAACTATCGATCTGCTAAGGGATATACATTTATGCGTGATGCCTTAGCTTTCAATCTGCCAAGTCCAAGAACCCTATATAACTGGGCGCCAATTAAAATGATAACACCAGGCATTAATGAACAGGTCTGCCAAAATATATATAAGCATGTCCAAAAAATGTCTGAAAGTGAACTAAATTGTGTGATGATATTTGATGAAATCCACGGTCGTCTTGAGCTCGAATATAATAGCACAACCGACCAAATAGATGGCTTCATAGATATCGGTAAAGAAAACCGTGAGCCAACACTTGCAAACAGCTTTCTATTTTTCCAGATCAAAGGCATTATTCAGCCTTGGAAATATTCATTATCATTTTACTGTTTCAACAAACTAAAAGGAAAGACACTCGAAAACTGTTTTGAAGAAAATCTGAAAGTCTTACATGACATGGGACTAAAAGTAAGAGGAGCTGTTTGCGACCAGGGTGGTGTAAATGTTAGTATAGTCAGTCTATACAGTAATACACCATACAAAAGTTATATTGAGCCCAATGGAAATGAATTTTATTTCATGTACGACTATGTGCACTTGTTCAAGAGCATAAGAATCTGCCTTATAGTGAACAAAATAAAAACTCCTAATGGGTTGGTTGACTGGAGTGTAATACGAGAGCTGTATGACATCGATACCGAGAGCAGTACAACAAGGATGGTACCAAAGCTCTCAAACAAACACATTTATCCACAGTTCAATGAAAAAATGAGTGTAAAACTGTGTGTACAAGTTTTTTCAAGATCAGTTCTGAACTGCAAGTCCTTTAAGAATGGCTACAAAGAACCCTACACTCTTTCTAAGAGAAGGAATTTAATAGATTTCATTGAATATATTGACAGCATAAAGCTGTTAGCCAATAACAAATGCCATCGGGGCTTAAAGAACACCCTGCGTAATATTTTATACCTTACTGATGAGCTTTTAAGCGAGAATACTATCGAGTATATACATACTTCAAGATTTAATTCCGATAGCTTAGAAAATTTCTTTGCTGCTGTGCGCTCGAAAATGGGGAACAATACAAACCCCTCAGTAAGAGAAATGCAGTATATCACAGCCAGATTGTTGTCTATGAAAGTGATCACAACTTCATACCTCAAAAATACGAATTGTGAGGAAGACAGCATGGACTTAGAAATGAGCAGGATTCTAGATATGGATGAACAAAGTGATGAAATCCAAAACAGCAAGTCTGGAAATACCAGAATTTTAGAATCTGGAACTGAGGACGATGCCAATAATGATGAAGAAGTAGCATCAAGTACGCCGGCAACTGTGGGTGAACTTAACTCCCGCATATACTTCGACGGGTATTTGGTTGCTAAGAAAAAGTTTAACTGCCCACATTGCGATATTGCATTTAACCACGTGGAGACTTTTGCAGCTGACCAAACAGACGATTTGATTCATGCACGAAATTTCTCCAATTTCAAAATGTGCTTGAAAAATCCGTCTGATAAACTCTTCGAAGTATGCAACCTGCATTATGATACATTTGCAAAGATATTTAATATATCGCCGCACAGGCAAAAGCTATGTCATAGTATCATTGAAGAGTGTGTTACCCAAACAAATAAGAAGTATCCGGCTTGGTTTGACGTTGGAAGCAGTTGCTACCAACATCGAATGGAAATCCTGAAAAGGTTGGTCATTATTTTAGCAAAAAAGAAAGCTAAATGGCTATTTCATAATATGCAAAAGGGAATGGCCGATTAAAGTGATGGACCCCTGGCAAAAAAATTAAAAATATTACAGCATCGTTAAATTGCTCTGATTGTGAATGCACCTGACATCTCTCTCTCTTCTAAATCTGCTGATTTTGCGTTTGTTTTGTATAAACAAATCGCGGTCAAAACAAATGGCCAAGCCAAGAGAGTAAATACGCACAAGTAAATGTGTAAATTAAAAACAAGTAAAAACGTTGCAGTCGGACGCAACCGACTGCGATATACTTTGATACCAGTTTACATAGCTGTGTTAAGGATTCTGAGTGCAAATAGTAATTTATGAGGGTTTTGGGTAAAAAAATCAGGCAGAAAGGGGAGGCATGACATTTATCTGTGGCGGATGGCACTTTCTATCCCCCTACCAAGTTTCGAGACTCTAGCGCAAAAACCGACAAAGATATAGAGGTGGGCGGTATAAGTGGGCGTGGCATAAAAGTTTTTATGCACACCTGTTACGGATGTCACAACCAATGTTCATACCAAATTTGGTGACTCTAGCCCAAAAACTGAGAAAGATATAGAGGTGGGCGGTATAAGTGGGCGTGGCATCCAAAACATTGATGCAGATCTGTAACGGATGTCACTACCAATGTTCATACCAAATTTGGTGACTCTAGCTTAAAAACTGGCAAAGATACGTGCATTTTTGGTTTTTTTAGGACGGTGGGGCATGTCCCGTTGTTTTGAGGCGTGGCATCCAATATTTTGATGCATAACTTTGTCAGATGTCAGCATCTACCTTCATGTCAATTTTGGTGGCTATAGCTTCAAAACTGTAGAAGATACAGGCATTTTTGTTTATAATCGGAGAGGGGCTGGGGGCGGAATAGGTGGGCGTGGCATCCAAACTTTTGATGTAATTTTTGAGGAATGTCACCAGCTATCTTGCCATCAAATTTGGTGACTCTAGCTGCTAAAATGTGGGATATATATGTGTTTTATCGATTTGCACTTCGAGGTGTATCGACTTGTTATCGATTTCCCAGGCCCCCTGAGGTCGTAGAGCCCCAGATTTAACACTTTGTCTGACGAAGACATGTACCAAGATATTTGCAAAGTTGCAAGGCTCTAGCTTTAAGGGTGTCGAAAAAAGTTGCGTTCATACGGACGGACGGACAGACGGACAGACGGACGGACAGACACCATGACGGACATTGCACAAACCCAATATACTATGATACCTTTGGTATCAAAGTATAAAAAAACTAATAAATAATAATCAACTAATTTTAGTGGATTTGCATGTAATATTTTAATATATGGTGTTTGAGTAGTTAGTAATTTATTTATTTATTAACTTTTATATGGTGTTTGAGTATTTAGTAATTTATTAACTAATATAAATCAATTGCTTGTCGCTGAGTACAGCTGCATGATTTTTACTATATATTATTTATATTATGCATTGTCACAGTACAAAGCGGTGAATATAACTCAAGGGAAAACCAGCCGAAAAATGGTTAATGCGCCACATGCAGTACCTCAATGGTGGTGTGGAAATCTGCATTTGAATGCGCTTTTATTGGATTTATTCCATAGATTTTAATAAAAAAAAAAAAAAAAAACATTAAAACAAGTAAATCAAAAAAATTTTGAAGACATGCTTTCTTGCATACATTTGTATTAGATTTTTTACCATCATCCCTGCAATACCCAAATATTAAAATAATTTTTGTAATTTAAAAACAAAAGCAAAAAAGCAAATAAATAAAAGCATGTCAAAACTATGTCTCAGTCGGGGTTCGAACCCACGGCCTTTGGCCTGTGAAGCGGCAGCCTTCCCTCCATGCCACCAGAGCTTGTGAATTGTTTTTCGTGGTTTTTACATGATATTACACATTTTATCGCGCCGAAAACTTTAAAAACATGTATTGTCATCTGAAACACATCTTTGGTGAAAATTGCAGAGCTCTAGCTAGTCGGGAACTTGGTGAAAATTTGATTACAAGATTCCGGGATAGACAGACAAGTCAAGTTCAGCATGTAATAATAATAAAAGCAGACAGACAAGTCAAGTTCAAATAAAGCATGTAAAAAAGTTGTTTCCATCGGGGTTTGAACCCACGATTCCAAATGAGAAAATTGTTTCTATCGGGGTTTGAACCCACGACTCCGAACCTGTAATGCGGCAGTTTTCCCTTCACGCCACAAGGCCTTGATAAAAGCGAGTGTCAAACATACATATTTATATTAGCCCGTGTGTATATCAATTTTTTTGTTTGACTTGATCTACATAAGTGCTTATATGCATTCATACTAGTAAGTGCCCTGTTTGCTTCGCTGCACCGAAAGTTTTAACAAAATTTTAGCAATTTTAGCAATAGATATAAAATAAATAAGTTAGAAAATGTTTAACAACATATTATTAAAGTATTTAATATTTCCTTTTACACGCCACCACTGAGGTTGAGAATCACACGCGTCAATATACTTTGATACCAAAGGTATCATATTTTATTGGGTTTATGCAATGCCCGTCAAGGTGTCTGTCCGTCCGTCCGTTTGAACGCAACTTTTTTCGACACCCTTAAAGCTAGAGCCTTGCAACTTTGCAAATATCTTGGTACATACCTTCGTCGGACAAAGTGTTAAATTTGGCTCTACGACCTCAGGGGCCTGAGAAATCGATAACAAGTCGATACACCTCGATGTGCAAATCGATAAAACACATATATATCCCACATTTTAGTAGCAAGAGTCACCAAATTTGATGGAAAGATAGCTGGTAACATTCCCCAAAAAACTGCTTCAAAAGTTTGGATGCCACGCCTACCTATTCCGCCCCCAGCCCCCCTCCAATTATAAACAAAATGCCTGTATCTTCTACAGTTTTGAAGCTATAGCCACCAAAATTGACATGAAGGTAGATACTGACATCTGACAAAGTTATGCATCAAAACATTGGATGCCACGCCCCCAAACAACGGGACATGCCCCACCGCCCTAAAAAAAACCGGAAGGCATGTATCTTCGCCAGTTTTTAAGCTAGAGTCACCAAATTTGGTATGAACATTGGTAGTGACATCCGTAACAGGTGTGCATACAAATTTTGGATGCCACGCCCACCTCTATATCTTTGTCGGTTTTTGCGCTAGAGTCTCCAAACTTGGTAGGAGGATAGAAAGTGCCATCCGCCACAGATAAATGTAATGCCTACCCCTTCTGCCTGATTTTTATACCCAAAGCCCTCATATATTACTATTTGCACTAGGAATCCTTAAAACAGCTATGTAAACTGGTATCAATGTATATCGCAGTCGGTTGCGTCCGACTGCAACGTTTTTACTTGTTTTATATTATAATTGTTTTGTATTCTTAAAGTATCAATAAAAAGTTTATAAAAAAAAGGATAGTACAAATAATTTTTGTTTTTTTTATAGCGTCCAAAAAACTCTCTAAAATTCGGGCTTCTAAACCAGAATACCCCCTTTAATGCATCAAATTCACTGTAATAGTGAGTTATTGAGCTTTCATACATTGTGAGCTCATATGCTACGGCATCTTCGGAATTTGATCCATTTTGGTGAGTTACAAATTGGTCGAACAAGTCACACTTGTTTTCAGAAACACTCTCAACTCTATTATATTTTTGATCAGTTTCAAAAAATTCACTCATATTTTTTTTGTTTCTTCTCTGATCTTTTCTTTTTCTTCTGCTTCGAATTGAAGAAGCTTATTAGCAGGCGGAAAAAGAAAAGTCAGATTTTATGGAAAATATTTAAATTTTCCAAAACTAAATTATTAAGGTAAAATAATAATTTGCTTTTAAAAGCCTTAATAATTGAAATGTCTTCATCTTTGATCGAACATATACGTATTAACTTATGAATGTGTACCACAACTAATTACAAAGTTTGGTACTTATCTCCCTCAAGTTTTTTTAAAGCTTCTTCAAAAAACTCTAAAACTTCAATTAAATAATTTAAATGGGAAACGTTTAGCTCTCCCAATCTGTGCAGCTCATTTTGTTGTTGAAGAATTTGGGTTATTTCATTCCAATTGCTTCTTATGGAATGAAACACGTAGTAAAAAGTATTCCATCGGGTCGGCGAATAACTTTTTAAACTTACTGCAAAATTAGAATTTTGCCTTGATTTCTTAAAATACTTAACTATCTTAGAACTAAGCTTACAAATATTTGCTATGTCGGCCACATAATCCATTGATTTTTTTTTAGCGCATTTTGCAAGAGGTGGTTAACGCAGAACAAGTGAGTGTATGGTCGAAAAGCGCTCACCATATTTGAACCGCGATCTGTGACAATCACTGTCTTGTTATTTAATGCGCATCCAAATTCAGCTAACAACTTAACCACCTTTCCTAAGACGTTTTCGGCTAAGTAAAAAAAAATTATTTCTTTGTGATAACTTTACTTAACTCTATAGATGCATCAAACCTCTGTTTCTTTCATTGTCCATTGCTTTCATGTCTAACAACTTGCAAAAAATATTTCCATCATACAAAATGCACCGTCAACGCCAAGTAGGATTTTTTTTAAATAATTAAACGCAGTGTCAACCTGAACTTTAGTAATAGTTTCGCATTCTTTCAGGCCTTCGCTTATATAGCACTTGTGTTTTACCAAATTTGATGTTGTTTTTGGGTTGTGCATATATATATATTGGCATTTGCGGCATGCCAAGAAACCTAAAATTTGCGCACCTTCACCATTTTCAATATTTCCAAACACATTCCACACTTTGCTGCGGCCACGTTTTGTACATATTTTGTACTCGCCGTTTATCAATTTTTGTTTAATGTCGCTTGCGCTGCTGAATGTTGAATCATTCGTAGATTCCTGTATATATGTATACATAAAAGGTGATATTATCAATAAAATCACCTATAATACGATTAATAATACTTACATCAAACGATTCATCCATTTTTTCTTTTTTCACCTTATAACCTCAAAAGGGATTTTTGTTAAGGGTGTAAAAAACTTTTCCATTCCTGTTGAACATTTTCCTGAATTTTGTTTGTCATAAACCTCACGGAGAAATTTTCAACGAATGCAAAACCGCGGAAATCGGTTCTTGCGTTCTGGAGTTATAAGTTGTGTAACTAACACGATTTTTTTTTTATATATATAGACTAGTAAGGCCCTCGCTTGCTTCGCTGCGCCAATACAAAATTTTAGCAATATATATAAAATAAACTAGATGACCCGGCAAACGTTGTTTTGCCATAGCTGGTGTTTTATCAGGATTAATGACGATAGCGTGATTATCGCTTTGTAATTGGTGCATATGTGATTTGAATATTTTCAACAACTCGTTGTGCTCGTTCAAAAGACCATCTAGTTCGCTGACGATGCGCCTGGCATAAAGTGAATCAAGGTTATTATAATCACAACGTGCATTCACGCGATTGGCTGGCGTGATCCTGGCTTCGATCACGTTTTTCATTAATTTTTGAATGACTAATCGCGTACCGTTGCACAGCCGGGCGGGTTCAAATTACGAAGCAAGATAATTGGAGATCCAACCTTTAATTGTAAATAATGCGGTGGCATGCCTGGCAAATCCAGTGAGTTCAAAAACTTACTGCTTCGCTGTCGTCGCAAACTGTATCAATAGATTTATATGATACCAAGTTCCCTGGCAACAACATTTGTATCTTCAGATTTAAATTGTCAACGTCTACATTTTTTGCTGCTAAAATCGCTCATTCTGCAAGCCACTCCATTTTATGATAGACTTGGCCTCTGATTTTGAATGTATAATTGAATTGTTGACCATTTGCATTAGTATTTCGAACTATTTCTTTTGCTCCGAACGATGTCATTTGAAAGCATGAATTGAATCTTCGAATTGACTTCAGGAACACGTTAGAATCTGGATCCGTGCCGATAAGTAAGCCGTTCAATGGTTCAGGTGGTGTTTCAATTTCAGGTAGTTGCACTTTTCCTGACACGCAACACATCCCAGCTGGCTCATTTTTGAATTTCAGAGCATGACAATACCGACATTCCTTGTCCATAGCACCAATTACCACTTTTGAATGAGCATAATAATCAATTTTGAGCTCATACTGGAGTGCTAGACGCAGGAATGAATCAGATATAAATGCTCGATGTACCTGTTGTCGTTGTTGGTCATTTGTTCTTCGACTTTTGACTGTAAAACGGCGTCATTGTCGTTGTTCTAATCTTCTGACATCATTGCGTTCAGCTCGTGTATCTTCTGGCTCTTCTTGATGCAATTGCGCACTTCTGACACGTGCATCACTATTTTGATGCTGGATTTGTTCTTCTGTTCTTTCTGATCTGCTATTTCGCAAGTTTTGAGCATTTCTTGTACTGCGGCCTATGGTAGCTCCTCTGCGTCTTGCAGGCATTTCAAAAATTTACTATTTAAAAAGTTAAAAAAAACTGTTTTGATTTATATGACGAATTCAATATTTTATTTTTTTTTAAATTTTTCTTTTTGTAACTTTATTTTAGTACAAACGCGCCGGATAACTAAATAATTTCATTTATACGTTGAATAAAATTATTTATCCTTCTGAATTTTAAATGAAGTCTACTAAGATTTAACAGCTCAAAGGCTGGTTCAACTCTAGCATGGCTGTTTTAAGCTACACCTAACATTTAGGGGAATGAAAAATAGATGTGGGACTATTCTCATTGATACCGGATAAGCACAAAATTTTTTATCAAAATCGGTCAAGCCGTTTTGGAGGAGTATCGCCACGAAAACTGTGACACGAGAATTTTATATATATATAGAGATTAGTTAATGTTTAACAACATATTAGCAAAATATTTAATATTCTCTTTTTCACGCCACCATTGAGGTTAAGAATCAGACGCGTCATTTTACTTTGATACCAAAGGTATCATATTATATTGGGCTTATGCAATGTCCGTCAAGGTGTCTGTCCGTCCGCCCGTCCGTTTGAACGCAACTTTTTTCAACACCCTTAAAGCTAGAGCTTTGCAACTTTGCAAACATCTTGATACATACCTGGGCTCCCAACTAAACTCCTTTCATGGCTTTCCGAGTACTTGTGTGGCCGTACACAAAAGATGTCTTTAAATCATCTGTCTCTAAACCAATTTATGAAATATCAGGTATCCCCCATGGTAGTCACCTTGCGCCTTTATTATTTAATCTCTTTATTAATGATCTTCCTGCGGTAATATCTAACTCGTACGTGTACATGTTTGCTGATGACGTTAAATTATGTTTATCCTATAATGAACCTTGTGTCAGTAACTTACTACAGTCTGATCTTAGTGCACTATCTGATTGGTGCAACTTTAACCAACTTAATTTAAATTTTTCTAAATGTAAAGTAATGTCTTTCTGTAGAAGTACTTCTCATACTGCTGAGTACTTGCTTGATGGCTCACCACTCGATCACGTATCATAAATGAAGGATTTGGGTATTATTCTTGACCCAAAATTAAAGTTTGATTCTCATATATCGTGCATGGTTAATAAAGCCATCAGTGTCGTTGGTTTCATCAAGCGGTGGTCGAAAGAGTTTAACGATCCCTACACTACTAAAACACTTTATACATCCCTAGTGCGTCCCATCCTTGAATATGGATCTTGTGTGTGGTCTCCGCAATACAGGATTCATCAGGATCGAATCGAATCTGTTCAGAAGAAATTTCTTTTATTTGCACTTAGAAGTTTTAACTGGGTTCCCGGTGTTGATTTGCCTTCGTATTCAAGTAGACTTCTATTAATTAACCTTCCTTCTCTTTTAAACCGTAGAACTATGCATGGAGTTTTATTTGTTACTAATCTGCTGAATGGTGAAATCGACTCACCCACTTTATTAAGTCGAATAAACCTAACTGTCCCTATTAGATCTTCTCGTAACTTTGTACCTATTAACTTTGATCGTTGCTCTACCAACTATCTAATGCATGAACCGTTTCGAGTAGTGTGCGCAGACTACAATAAGATGTTTTCACTTGTTTCCTTTGAGGCCTCCATTCCCATACTAAAAAGATCCATACTGCTTTACTTATCTAGTCATAGTCACTAATCACTAATCTAATGATCTGATTGGGTTTTTCTGGGTTTTCCCCAATCCTTGCAACAAATGTTGGATCATTAAATTTTTGTTAACTCCCCAGAATATTTTAATTTTTAAACTTTTTCAGTTCATTTCAGTTTGCTTACTGATTTAATTTTAAATTTTGTTCATTAATCTTAAACATTTTTGTAGCTTAAGGCCCATTCCCAGCACGCCCGGAATGGAATTTTTATGTTCAACTCTATATAGAAAAAACAGTTGTCAGAAATTTTCCTGCCTGTTAATTTTTATTCAATTCCCAGCAAGCATCAGCAAAGTTAATCGATAGTTCCGATAGTGGAACCAGTGTGGATTCCATAATCAGCTGTTCTTAAAAATGGAATTATAAGTTTACTATTATTTCGGGCAGCAAGTGAACAAGATTGAAAATGGACTTTGGAAAAAACATAAAACGCAAGTTGGGGTGTAAATCATGTTGCTAAAATCGCTTATGAAGCGTCCTTTTTCACACCGTTTTTTTAAATATGAGTTGACCCAACATCTACGGCGCGGCATGATGCTTTTCAGCTCATTGGCCTTTTTCCTTCTCCTTAGAACTATAAAAGCAGCTATTGCCATCATGAATCTACCGTTTTCCATTTGTTTTTATTTAATTTTTCACAATTTGTTGTCACAATGACCGATTTATTTTGTAAGTAATCAAGTAAGGTGACCAACAAATATTTACATTTTCCATAAAAATATTTAGAACATCTGGTCACCCTAACTTTATGTGGAACCTAACGAAATAATAAGCACTTTTCATAAATGAAATTTTTATTTGCTGGGAATGGGCCTTTAAGCTCTATTTTTAATTAATCTTGATATAATTTTAATTTTTATGTCGACTGATATTAGTTGACAATAAACAAATAAATAAATAAATACCTTCGTCAGAAAAAGTGTTAAATTTGGCTCTACGACCTCAGGGGCCTGGGAAATCGATAACAAATCGATAACAAATCGATACCTCGTTGTTAATAACGATGAAACATATATATATATATCACATTTTAACAGCTAGAGTCACCAAATTTGTGGGCAAGATAGCCGATGACATTCCTCAAAAACTGCATCGAAAGTTTGGATGCCACGCCCACCTCTTCCGCCCCAGCCCCCCTTCAGTTATAATCGAAAATGACTGTATTTCCCACAGTTTTAAAGCTATACTCACGAAATTTGATGGGAAGGTAGATGCTGAAGTCTTACAAAGATATGCATTAAAACCCCACTGATACCGCCCACCTTTTAAAATCTGAAAACTCTATATCTTTTTCAGTTTTTGGGCTAGAGTCACCAAATTTGGTAGAAACATTGTTAGTGACATCCGTAACCCCGATCTACATCAAAGTTTTATACGCCACGCCCACCTTTTCCACCCAACTCGTAAAATCTGAAATTTCTTTATCTTTCTCAGTTTTTGCGCTCGAGCCTCCAAACTTGATAGGGAGATAGAAGGTGCCATCCGCACTGATATGCATCACAAATTTGAATGTCACGCCTACCCCTTCTGCCTGCCTTTTATTCACAAACCTCCATACGTTACAAATACACTTGGCCTCGCTTAACACGGGGGTTACGTTCCTAGAAAATGTCGTGTTAAGCGAAATCGTGTTAAGCGAAACATGGATTCAGTACAAAATAAGGGGTTACGTTCTCAAAATTCAAAACTGGCAGCAGTTAAAATTTTTGATTGTTCAAATTTGGTCGGTTTTTATTAAAGTTTTATTTTACAAATTAAAAGTTAATATTTAACTAAAAAAGTGGCTTCATGTAATTAATAATTAATTAATAGGTTAAACTTAAAAATGGTAAAAACAAAGGAGATCATTTCATTCTATTATTATCATTCATTGTTTGAGCCAGTTTATTTTGGCATGTTTTCTTTTTTAATGGCTCTTTATAAAAAAAATCTGTCATTTTCGACTGTTTTGTAACCTTTAATGCTTCTTTATAGCACTCCTTATAAGGCATAAAGGCACTAACGCGATAAACGCAGTAAAAAAAATACATATCGATATTTTGCAATCGTGTAAGAACGAGGTTTTTAGCGTGTTAAAGGGGGAATGGGTGCAAATTTGCAACCGTGTAAGACCGAGTTAGTGCTAAAAGAGTTCGTGTTAAGCGAGGGCCAAGTGTACATACAAACTTACATATGTGCTTTGCTTGCTTGTTCGAAATTGTTTATCAACAATGTTTGTGTGGTACGACGTAACGTCTGAGTTAGATAAGCAGCAAGTAAGCAAATCTACCACTATACAAAGATGTTCAAGATTAATTATTTTTGCGCAAAGGGCTCGATATAAAAAACAAATACAAATTGAATGTATGTACATATCTATACAACTTTTTTGCATTAAATATACATACATATGTATGCAGATTACATTTTCTTAAGTTTCTATTTGTTGGTGCGTTTGTTTTTGCACTGTATATACATAAATTTGCACTTGTATTTTTTGTAGTATATATGTATGTACAAAAGAATGTTAAATGTACGTACGTACATGTGTATGTATGTACATATGTGCATTTGCAACACCAAGCAAAGTTACAAATGTCAGCTCAAAAATTATATTAGAATAACAATGGCAATAGGTATTTGTGTGTTAAGTTTTGTTTTATAATAAGCAAGTATGTAGGTAAAACCACCCCCGTAACATATTCTGGTGTGCAAAACTCTTCTAGGCGCACCAAGTTATGTTTTAATAGTTTTGTTTTAAATTAATGACACAATCAAAAAGAAGCATTGCCATCCCAACAACAACACTTACAACGACAACAAACGCTACTAGATTCGAAAATCAATTGTCAAAGGCACAAAGAAGAAGAGAAAAAGACTCATGTGTTTTGTTTTTGTAAACTCACTCGCGGTCAAACTCCCAGCTTGTGTATTTATGTACATGTAGATTTCATTACTTAAGATCCTATTAGTTAGTGTGTTTGTTTTTGCACTGTTTATATTTGGTGAACATGTTTATTGCTTTCAATTAGCTTGCTACAGATTCAACAATGTATGCGTGCATTAACCAATATTTGCACTTGCATTTTTGTTAATATATATGTATGTACTAAATAATAAAAAATGCACGTAAATACATGTGTATGTATGTACATATGTGCATTTGCAACACCAACCAAAGTTACAAATGTCAGTTTGAAAATTATATCAAAACAACAATGGCAATAGGTATTTGTGTGTTAAGTTTTGTTTGATAATTAGCAAGTATGTAGATAAAAACACTCGCGTAACATATTCTGGTGTACAAAACCAAGTTATGTTTTAATTGATTTGTTTTAAATCAATGATACCAACAAAAAGAAGCATTGCGAGCCCAACAACAACACTTACTAACTGTAACGAACCTTCGGTTGTCCCGAATAAAAGCTGGGCTAGCTCTCGCGGTTTTGAGGGTACGTGCCAACAAATTTGTATTTGTGGCGCTGCGACAATAAATAATAACGCCGGGTGTTTCGAGTTGTAATCTATTTAATTTGCACTGTTCTTGAGTTGTTTGTAAAGAGATATCTTATATCTAGCTCAGCCCGCGCTGCTCTCGGATCCACACTATGTATCCTTGTCTTAGGACTGCTGGTGATCTGTCAGCCTGCCAACCACGGTCGAAACTAGACTCGCCTACTCGACTAGGTTTATTGCTCACTACACCAGTTATTCGCCAGGACACGCTATTGGCTTTCTTGACTCCGCAAGAAGCTACCAATAGTACTCCTACTCGCTGGTGTAAGTGCGCTTCACCTGTCCTACGCCAGGTTCTCCAGTTCGGCACGATGGTAGCAAGGATCTGTTTCACTCAGGCTGTCCGCCGAACAAGTATCGATAGCGCTTACTTCGAACAGTTTGTAACCGCACTTCAGATATTTTCACAATATGTTGACTTGAACTTATTTTATTCTTAATGATGCACAGGATCTTTATTTATCGCCTTCTCGAATGTCCTGATGCGTTATTGACCGACCGTAACGTATACTCGCGTGTTTCACTCTTGATTATTCAGCCCCAATGGTCTGCTGTTGTCTCCTTTTATACTCGCTGTCATCTCGCTGGAGCGGGGCCTGTCGTCGCCAAAGTCATTTCAAGGGCAAAGGTGGCGTGATGCTAAATTGCCCTTAGCAACAGCGGTTACTACTCGCTGTTATTCACGTCTGCCGTTAGTGTGACAGTGATCACTATACCAAGCGATCGCACCGCTCACACACTAACGGTTCTTTGCCCTGCTGTTAGACACGTCTCTATACGCTGACATCCTTTGTTAGAGTGAGACGGCATATGAATTCGCCGTGTTGTCAGGACCGGTCTCGGGTGTGTTCTGTAACGTCATCTCCTCTCTCGATTGTACATCTACATATATGCAGTTTGTTTATTTTATTATTCTATATCTATGTGTATATATATTCTGCCATATAAATATGTGTGATAATATAATAATAATATACACAAATAATATATTCGGCAACATTATTTGTGAGGTGCAACCATAGCTCCTCACACTCCCTCCTTCCTTCGGAAGTGGAAAGCTTCCACTTGTTCTTTTCTTGGGATTATAATTCGAATTTGGCGCCGCCGGTGTGGCCGTTTCGCCAATTTGAATTTCGCGCCGTGGTGTTGCGTTGTGCATTGGTGTCGCGTGCCGGCCAGCTTTTTGACACGCAACATGCTGACGCGGAGCTGCCAGATCGGTAGCTTTGCCCTTCTGATCAGCTGTGTGGAGCTGTGGAGCATTGGTGTGTCATTCAGCTTTCGTCACGCAGCGTCATCCGTTCGGTGTTACCAGATCATTGCTCGATCGGCACTCTCCACCCCTGGTGTTAGACGACTTGCCGCATGCTGTGAAAAAATAGTAAATAAATGTAAGTGTGTCATTTTTTTATGGCTTTTCGCCATATTCATACTCTTCTTCTGTTGCAGGCTTCCGCCCTAACTTGGAGGTTATGATGTTTTCCCCCCCCCTTTGTTGCTGTGACTTGCAGGTGAGTTTTGTTCTGACTGTTTATATTGCACATGCACTTGTGACATGTACTGCTGTTTTTTTTTTTCTTTTCAGGTTATGCCTGCCCCACCTACTGCCAGCAAATACCTACGCGTTATTTTTTTCTTTTTTGTTATGTGTGTATTTTATTTATTTTTTTTTTCTCTTTTTTTTTTTTTGTGCCTCCGCTGCTCGCGTTACTTCTCGCATACGAATACGCGCGTTCCCTGTCCCGTTGCGCGCACGCGATATCTCACGCCGTACACCCACACCATCCTACTGGAGCGCCGCGCCATCCCTCCTCCGATTGCGGCTGCAACCTCCGGGGGCCACTGATCGGGTTCCAGTTCTCGCCACGTAGGTTGGCCGGTGGGCGCCGAGTGCTGGCGGTTTAATGTTGGGCGTGCCTTCCTGGGTTCAGGGCACGATGCTTGTCGCCCGAACGTAGGCCTCACCCGGATGGGTGACCAGCGTGGGGGGCGCGGGCGGTGTTTCTGTCTCCATTGGTGATTCCCGCGTTGCTTCCGCCTCGTCGGTCACTACCACCTTTGGCTGGGGCCACTCCCATGGCCCTCTCTCCGGGTTTGATGGGGCATCACGCGGTGCCGGCGATTTCTCGCGACGTGGCGTTGTTTCACGTGGTGGCGGTGGCGGTGGTGTTTCTTGTCGCGGTCGTGGGGTTATCTCACGTGGTGGCGGTGGTGTTGGCTCCCGCAAGCTGAACCCCTCGTTCGGCGGCTTCACCTCCTCCATCCATTCGCACACCATGGTGACGGTGTGCACCCACTTCCCATTTACGAACCGCTCGCATCGCGTCGTCGTGATAGTCGGCTCCGGGGTTGCCTCCTCGTGTCTCTGCCTCCCGTCTGGCTTCTCCTCGTCGTCCGATGCATCCGTGGTTGCCGTTGGGTCGTATATTTCTCCCTCATCGTCCGACGAGATGACGATTACTTCGTCGTCCGTGATCTCGCCCCTGGGCCAGGGTGAGGGTGGCCGGGCTGGCTGCCATTCGGGCGGTGGTGTCGGTGGAGCATAGTGAGGTGACACCGGTCGTCCGAACCTCTCCTCCTCGTCTTCTGAATAGTGTGCCATCTCCTCCTGCGCCTCTCGCCTTAACCGTAGGCACTCCTCCAGCCTTTCGTCCCAGTCACCGGAAGTGGCGCTTTCACCTCCGTCCGCGTCACTACTCCGTGGGCAGGCTTCGGTGGACTCTCCGCCGCTCGTCCCTGTGCCTGACTCCCCTCCAGGCCCACGCAGTGGCGATGCCATCAGTTCGAGCACATCCGGAGATGGCTCGCGCTGGCGACGCACCGTGCGTCTGCGCGGGTGGAACGGGAGCCGGACGGCTCGCAGCGGAATACGTCGGCGCCGAATTACCCTCCTGGGCGCCTGGACCACCGGCTGGGGCCCCAATCGTGCGCGGATTCGTGGGTCCCGACTGTTAGCGAAGGCGACTTCTGCTGCGATCTTGTGTGCTTCCATCTCGAATGTTGAATTTTTAAAGAGGCTGGGCGCATGGCTGACATCCTCTTTTATACCCTCCGGTGAGTGTGCTTTTTACATCATTTGTGTTTGTGTTAGTGTCCGATCAACGGTGTCCTTACCGTTATAGCCGCCATGTTTGTCAGCACTCGCTCTCTGGGTGCTGCTATCCCTTTCTGTTTGCTTTGGCTTACGGCCGCGTTCTCGCTCGCACGTAAATTCGCCGCGAACAGGGCCGTTCAGGCCTTTTGACCGTTGGGCGCTATTTAGTTATTTTATTTATTTATTTTATTTTTTCCTTTTATTTATAATTTATTTATTTTTTTTTTTTTTTTTAATTTATAATTTCGTTATTTATTATTTTATTTTTTTATTTATTTAATTTATTTTTATTTATAATTTATTTTTTTTATTTATTTATTTTTAAATTTTTTTTTTTTTTTTTTTTTTTTTTTATTTATTTATTTTTATTTTTTTTTATTAATTAAATTTTTTTTTTTGTTATTTTATTCGTTATTATATATGTACTTGTACATGTATCACCCCTTCTTTTTTTTTAAAAAAACCCAATTTGACATTGTTTCTAATTTTTCCTTTTGTTTTTGTTTTCCAGGTGTAAACTCAGGTGAGTATTTATGGGATACCTTGCTTGATTATATAATTAACGTTTTCTTTTTTTCTTTCAGAGTTCCAGTTTTTTTTTTTTTTTTCTACCGGTTTTTTTCCCTCTCTGCGTGTTTTTTTTTTCCTTACTTTATTGTCGTTGCTTCCGCAACTCCCTCATCTCCATGCGGCTTCAGATCGCATATGTGAGCTCTTCGCTCCTTTTTCTCTTCCCCGCCTCGCAGTCTTACTATGACTGGCGAGATGAAATCCACTATAGTGTAGGGGCCTGCATATTTCGGAGCCAGTTTTGCAGCAAATCCCTCCGCTGCATTCGAAAGGTGGTGTTCTTTTGCCCACACCCTGTCGCCTATCTTCGGCTTCCATGCCCGTCTCCTTAAGTTGTAGTGTCGGGCTTGGTCTTGGGACGCTTTCTCTAAGCTGCGTCTGACCAACTCGAACACTTCTTTGAGCCTTGAGGCTTTTTCAGTGGGTGTTTGAGTACCCCTGCCGGTACCAATCGTGGCTTCGTCAAACAATGCGTTTGGCAACCTTGGTTCGCGTCCTTGCGTGATAAACGCCGCACTATAGCCTGTAGAGGCCGACACACTGGTGTTAATGGCAAGTGTTAATTCGGGCAGTAGTTCGTCCCAGTTCCGATGGTTGTTCCTGGCATATTGTGCCACCATAGTTTTCACTGTCCGATTCGTCCGTTCTGTAGGGTTTTCTTGCGGGGTATACGGTGCCGTGAATTGGTGCCGTACTCCCAATTCTTTCAGAAAATTTTTGAACGCTTTACTTGTAAACTGCGTTCCATTGTCCGTGATCAACACTTTCGGTACTCGAATCTTGCCAGAATTCTCTCCCTGAATCCTTTTTGTAGAGAAGTCGTAGTTGCACTTCTCAAGGGAACCAATTCAGACCACTTTGAGAAGCGGTCTACCAATACCAGGAGCATCGTATTGCCATGTTTGGATCGAGGTAAAGGTCCTACGAAATCTGCGCATACTGTGCTCCATGGCTCTTCTGGTATTTGTGTCAACATTTTCCCTGCTGCTGCTATTTGGCTGGGTTTATATTTTTGGCAGATTTCGCAGCGGTGTACGTATGTGCGTGTGTCTCTATATAATCCCGGCCAGTAATAGCGAGCTGCTATTCTTGCGATTGTTTTTCGGCTGCCAAGATGGCCAGCTGTTGCCGCGTCATGGTTTTCTCGTAATACCTGTGTTCGTTTGCCACTTGGCACACAGAGCTTCCATGAGGATACCTCCTCAATACCTGCTCGGTGTGGGATGTGTCGATATAGGTTACCACCTTCCTCCACATAGTCTGGGTATTTCTTTGGATTCTTCATTATATCTTCTCTCACCTTCTTAATCCACTTACACTGCGCGTTAGCGTCTCCCATATCTTCGTGCGTTGTGACGATCCGTCCACACGTTTCCTTGAGTGGCTGCCGCGAGAGTGCATCGGCCACTACATTCAAACTACCCTTACGATACTTAATCTCAAAATCGTATTGTTGGAGCTCTAGTGCCCATCTAGCTATCCTTCCGGATGGATTCTCTATCGAGTTGAGCCACTTTAGTGCCATGTGATCAGTGATCACAATGAAGTGGTATCCTTCCAGGTATGGCCTCAGCTTCCTTATTCCCCAAACTATGGCCAAACACTCCTTTTCGGTAGCCGAATAATTTCGTTCGGCCCCATTGAGTGTTCGACTTGCATACGATATTACTCGTTCGCCTTCCTCCGAAGGTTGAGTTAAGATCGCACCCAAGCCGTAGTTGCTAGCGTCTGTCTGTAAACAGAAAGTTTCGGAGAAATCTGGGCACGCCAATACGGGTGATCGCGTGAGCTTGTCCTTGATTGTTTCGAACGCCTTCTGACGTTCTTCCGACCATTCCCACTTGGCTCCTTTTTTTAGTAAATCGTTGAGTGGGTGGACTGTTGTTGCGAAGTCTGGAACGAAGCGTCGATACCACGATGCCACTCCTAGATACTGCCTCAACTCTTTCACGTTCTCAGGCGGTTTTAGTTCTGCTATCGCAGCCACCTTTTCTGGATCGGTGCATATACCTCTGTCTGTCACCCGGTGACCCAAGTATTTTAGCTCCTTCGATAATGCCTGGCAACACCATTAGATTTAGTTGTAGATTGCGGCTTCCAAACCAAATGGTGGACTCGATTTCTTCTGCTACCATGCTGTTACGACCGTCTGCTAATCGGATCCGCCTGTTTGTGGTACTTCTCCGGCATCCTTCACTGAGTCTGCAAGCTAGCTCCTCACTTACAAAGCTGCTTGTAGCCCCTGTGTCGATCGTTGCCTTGTACTGACAATCCCCGATCCTCACGGTGGCTGTCAGTTGCGTCTCTTCCCCTTGCATGTTTCCGATTAATGGCGAGGGATCGTCCTTGGCGGCCTCCGTTCGTCCCTCGGTTGCGGACGCCGCTGGTCGTTTCCCGACTTACAACACGCTGCTGTTCTCGTCCCTATCCGCCCACAAATCCAACAATAATCCAACATTGGGTTTTGGCACTCTACCGACCAATGTCCTCCTTGTCCGCACACACGACACGCTCGTCCTGGGTTGTTAACGTGTGTTAGGTTGGTATTTTGTTGCATTCTTGGAGCTGGCCTTGGTCTCTCCATATCCTGGATCCTCTCTCTTGTGTGTTGTTGTTGCTCCTCCATTGCCATAAAACGGGGTCTGTTTCTGTTTGGCTGTGGTGCGTGATTGTGTTGTCGTTCGTTTTGATTGTGGGTAGGTTGATGTTGATACCGCTCCTGTTGTGGTGGTTGTCGTTCCAGCCGTAAACGCGCCCGGTCATTCTCCAACTCCTCTGAAGCTTCTGCTAACAGCATTAGCTCCCCCAGATTTGTGAACTGGCCCGGTCTTGCGTAAGCACGTAGGTCCGGGAGGCTGTTTGCGTAGATCTTTTGTAACTCCTTCTCTGTTGATAGTCGTAGCGGTCGCATCAGCGTCTGCATCTCCACCATATATACCTTGAAGAGTTCTCCCGGTCTCTGACGCCTTCTACGCACCTCGTCTTCGAGGTTGTCATAGTAGTCTCTCGGTAGGAAGTAGTCCTGGAAACTTGCTACAAATGCTTCCCATGTTGTCCAATGCTGGTTATTTGCGATATACCACTTCAACGCCATACCTTTGAGTAGCTCAGGCATGGTTCGTGGAATCAGGTTAAGGTTCAGCCCGTATGTGTCTGCTGACCATTCCACTTGTTCCAGGAACTCCAAAGGTTTTGACGATCCGTCAAACCTGAACCCCCATTCTCTTACCTGTTTGGCCACTTTTGGGTAGTCTTGTACCATATTCGTGCTTGCGCGTTCGTATCTTCTCTCGAAGATATCTTCGTTTCTTTGGTTTGGTATGGAATCCCACGGCGATCGACGACTTTCTTGGGCATTTAGGGCTCGAGCCGCTGCGCTAGTTGACGGTATGCTTAGTCTTGCTATATCAATCGCGCCAAGCTCCTTCATCCCCTCTTCTTCTTCCTCGATCGTTGGTTCGCACTCTGTGTTTGGCGATGCTCGACCATACCGTCTGGCCAGATCGCTGATGCGGATTCCGTGTGCCACCGAGTTTTCGTTTAAACTCACCCACTCTCCGAGTTGTTTCCGCATCACGTCCATATTGCCTGTCATGTCGAGGCCAAATTCCGTGCCATACTTGATTAATTGTTCTTTTTTTAAATAATACACCCACGAACGCACCATTTTAGTTATTTCGGTTATGTCGCGCTATTTGTGTATTAAAAGTCGCAGAATCCACAGTTGGGCGCCAGTTGTAACGAACCTTCGGTTGTCCCGAATAAAAGCTGGGCTAGCTCTCGCAAATTTGTATTTGTGGCGCTGCGACAATAAATAATAACGCCGGGTGTTTCGAGTTGTAATCTATTTAATTTGCACTGTTCTTGAGTTGTTTGTAAAGAGATATCTTATATCTAGCTCAGCCCGCGCTGCTCTCGGATCCACACTATGTATCCTTGTCTTAGGACTGCTGGTGATCTGTCAGCCTGCCAACCACGGTCGAAACTAGACTCGCCTACTCGACTAGGTTTATTGCTCACTACACCAGTTATTCGCCAGGACACGCTATTGGCTTTCTTGACTCCGCAAGAAGCTACCAATAGTACTCCTACTCGCTGGTGTAAGTGCGCTTCACCTGTCCTACGCCAGGTTCTCCAGTTCGGCACGATGGTAGCAAGGATCTGTTTCACTCAGGCTGTCCGCCGAACAAGTATCGATAGCGCTTACTTCGAACAGTTTGTAACCGCACTTCAGATATTTTCACAATATGTTGACTTGAACTTATTTTATTCTTAATGATGCACAGGATCTTTATTTATCGCCTTCTCAAATGTCCTGATGCGTTATTGACCGACCGTAACGTATACTCGCGTGTTTCACTCTTGATTATTCAGCCCCAATGGTCTGCTGTTGTCTCCTTTTATACTCGCTGTCATCTCGCTGGAGCGGGGCCTGTCGTCGCCAAAGTCATTTCAAGGGCAAAGGTGGCGTGATGCTAAATTGCCCTTAGCAACAGCGGTTACTACTCGCTGTTATTCACGTCTGCCGTTAGTGTGACAGTGATCACTATACCAAGCGATCGCACCGCTCACACACTAACGGTTCTTTGCCCTGCTGTTAGACACGTCTCTATACGCTGACATCCTTTGTTAGAGTGAGACGGCATATGAATTCGCCGTGTTGTCAGGACCGGTCTCGGGTGTGTTCTGTAACGTCATCTCCTCTCTCGATTGTACATCTACATATATGCAGTTTGTTTATTTTATTATTCTATATCTATGTGTATATATATTCTGCCATATAAATATGTGTGATAATATAATAATAATATACACAAATAATATATTCGGCAACATTATTTGTGAGGTGCAACCATAGCTCCTCACATAACAACAACAACAAATGCTACTTGATTCGAAAAACAATTGTCAAAGGCACAAAGAAGAAAAGAGAATAACGGAGACACATCTACAGACGGCAGAAGTGGAATGGGTGATTTGTTTTGTTTTTGTATATGCGGCCGCAATAGCTTGTGCGCAGACGGCAGTAGTGGAATGGGTCATGTTTTTTTTTTTGTACACACGGCGGCGTTGAAACTCACAGCTTGTGCGACAATGAGGCGCCAGAATGGTGGAATGAGGTAAAGTGATTAATGCAATTAGATTTTGGCAGGTACTCGAAGGAGTGGTCCAAATTAAAAATCCTTTCTTAGTGCTCACTTTCAAACTGAATGGAATATTTTGTGAAAATTTCAGCCTTCTAGCTCTTATCGTTTAGGCTGTGGGCCTCTCAACAATCAGGACAAACTATTTTATATATATAGACAAGCCCTTGAATATGCAAGTGTGTGTGTACATGCACATACATTGCTTTGGAATTGACTGGCCTTTCGTAAATTTACAGTTATAACTGTATCCTATTTATTCTCGGATATATGTACCTTAATGTGATTTTTACGCATTGCTTCATTTCATTTAATAAAGTGAACGCAAGCAAAGCGGACGAAATGAACAACTTTAATTATTGGAACTCTGGTTTGCCTGTTGTGGCCAATTTGCCACAATATCCACATTTGGCGCTGCAGCCACAGCCACAATTTTATCATCTGCCGCAACAACAACACCAACTCCTTCTGCCACAGCAGCAGCAATATATTGTGCCACAGCAGCGGCCAATATTGTATCAAGAGCAGATGATTATTCAACCGCAGCAGCAGGAGCAGACACACCAGCAGCAGCGGCAGCATGCGGAGACGAATGAGCCATAGCAACGCCGAGTGGAGCGGATGCGTCATCCGCAAAGGAGTGCAAACAAGCGTCAGCAGCAAACGCTGCATACAAAAATATCCATGATGAATAAAAAATTAAATATTGTCATAAAAAAAAAAAATGAGATTGAAAAAAAATTCGAAAAGTGTATGGAAAATGTCAAAACAGAAGTGAAAAACGATATGAAAGCAGAAATACAAAACCTGCAACATGAGTTGCAAACTTTAAAAATAGCTGAAAATTAAATTTTTAGAGTTTGCAACTCATGTTGCAGGTTTTGCAACAATTTATTATTATTATTTTTATAAGTTTCAATATTAATTTCATTATTACTAGTTTTAAGATTTTTGAATAAATGAAAATTTTTTAGTTGACTTGTCTGTTTGAATGTTTTATATGTTTTATATTTTTTATGTTTCAGATAATATATGCTTTTTTAAGTTATGCTGAACAATAAAATATGTCAAAAGTATCATTTAAAAACCATGTAAAAACCATTTTTCTTTTGGTTAACTTACTATTTTGACAACCCATAATAGCAAGCCATGGTGGTATTGCATGGACGATGGAAAATAATCTATGATAAATTAATTTTTGTTATATTTTGTTTAATGGTTAATGTACCTACATTTCTATAAATTTTAAATTGCTTTCATTAAATTATAATATTTTTCAAGACAAAATTTTTATTAATAAAATATTTAATTATTCAGTAGCATAAAACGTTATCAATTTGTTTACTGGAATAAAAAAAAATTAAAATAAAAATTATTAGTTAAAAAGAATAAGCCGCTAACAGACGCAAAATATTGCAAAATCGAAACAAACGCTCTGTACTCACATGCATACATACATACTATGAGAAGTGTATGCATGCCAGCGCTCAAGCACAAACAGCTATGCATAATCAAAACAAAACAGGGATAAAAACAATTGTTAAATGGCGGGACGACTCATACCAGCCAGAATCAAAACAAACGCAGCTGACAATTGTCGATGCGTAAAGCAGTTTTGAGTAAAATTTCCCTGCGCTTAACTTTATCATAGATTAATGATACATATAGATTTGAAAATCATAGATTAACAAACTCATATAGATTTGAAAATAGCAAAAAGCAGTTTACAGCGCTGTGAAGATTAACATATGAAGTTAAGCTCGGGAAATTTTAACAAAAACTGCTTTACGCATCAACAAAAGTCAGCTGCGTTTGTTTTGATTCTGGCTGGTATGAGTCGTCCCGCCATTTCACAAGTGTTTTTATCCCTCTTTTGTTTTGATTATGCATAGCTTGAGCGCTGACATGTATACATATACACACTTCTCATAGTATGTATGTATGCATGTGAGTACACAGCGTTTGTTTTGATTATGCAATATTTTGCGTCTAGTGATGGTTTATCGTTTTTACATAGATTTATGAGGAAGTTAAGAAAATTAACATTAGAATTAACTAAACATGCAAATGTATACATACATATGTATGTACATACATATTAAAACCTTTAAAAACAATTAATTTACTGTTTAATAAATATGATAATTAATCCAAATGCGATCATTTATTTTGACATTTGTTTAGCTTATTTATTTTATATTATTTTAGAAATATTTGTAATATTTTATTTAAGTTTTAATGAAATTAAATAGTTGAGGCAGGCCAAATTATGGTGAAACAATTGCCACTAATACAATTAAATATGTTGTGTATGCATACGTACACACACATGTAAATGCAGGCCACAGAAGAAAAGAAATATAAAAAATCTCAACACAATAGCAAAGCATTTAAAGATCTGGACATTAATTTTCTGAATACTCTATCAGAGTTAATATGCATGCGTGAACATTTGTATGGTCATAGCGTTGACAACATTGTTTGCTAGTGTCATCGAGAAAAATAAGAAAGAGTAAACATAAGAAATGCAAAACTAAAATTTGGACAAAGCTGCCAGAAGTGCGGCCGACGATGCACACATACATACAAACTGAGCTCACACAGACCTCACATTCATGTGTATGTGTCGATCGGGTATAGACAAAACGCAACAAGGCAATAATATGCATAGCACGCGCAAGCTGCGCTACTAAAAAATACCCTTTGTCCCACACTTAATTCTGTTTCAGAAAAACACAAATATATAATTTGATTACTATTATAGTAATTATTAAGTATTTTTAAACACAACACGTTTACTTTTGTGTTAGTTTAATAAGTCATGTTACTCTTGCAATATTAATCATAAATGCCCTACCTAATTGGTAAAATATATTATGACTTATAATAGGAACATTATATTTAAGTATCTAACGATTTGACGCTTATTTACGCAAAGTTCATTTTTAGTTTATACTACCCTACCATATAGGGTAGCAGACCGCAGATTGAAGCAAAAGTCTTAAAATGCCAAACTCGAGTTTTGTAACAACAACAAGAGAAATGAAAATGGGCAAGCAATTATGTCTCTCGCATCACACACTTTGGAATCAAAACAAAAGCCCAACAAAATAATAGCGGACTTTTGTTTTGTCTCAGCCTTATCCATTTATCCATACACAGCTGATGGTAAACAAACCGCCAGAGTAGATGAGCAAGCAGTTCTTTCGTTAAAAGCAGTTTGCCCTCAAGTGCGCTGGTTTCAGTGAAATAACTTTTCTGTTAAAAAGCCCAACTGCTATTTTCCAATCTATATGAGTTTGTTAGTCTATGGGATCACTAGTCTATGATTAGTCTCATAGATTAACAAACTCATATAGATTGGAAAATAGCAGTTGGGCTTTTTTAACAGAAAAGATTAACCACTGAGTTAAGGTCGGGACGAAATTACTGCTTGCTTTTTACTTGGCGGTTTGTTTACCATCAGCTGTGTATGGATAAATGGATAAGGCTGGATAGAAAACAAAAGTCCGCTATTATTTTGTTGGGCTTTTGTTTTGATTCCAAAGTGTGCGATGCGAGAGACATAATTAAACGTTGCCCATTTTCATTTCTCTTGTTGTTGTTACAAAACTCGAGATTGGCAATTTCAGACTTTTGTTTCAATCTGGTCTGCTACCCTATATGGTAGGGTAGTATAAACTGTTAATGGAACACAATTATAAAATGCTGGAAACTAAAGTTCGCGACAAAGATATTGAATTTGAAAATATCATCAAAAGGAAGGATTACGAAATAAAGGTGTTGCAAATGAAGCTTATTAAAACTGAACACAAATACAGTAACATGGAAAAGACATTAAAGGAAGTTTTTACTGAAGGCCAGATTGAAAAATTTCTTGATGGTGGAAAAAGAAAGAACTGGAAGCCACAAGACATAGCGCACTCAATTACTTTTTATGCTGCAAGTCCCAAAGGCTACAGGCTTCTTTTGAAAAAGAATTTCCCATTTCCTGCAATACGGACTTTGCAGCATTGGGCTCAAAAGCTAGACATACGTCCGGGAATATTAAAGCCAGTTGTGCAGCTATTGGGAGCAGCTACCCAAATGAGTGAAATACAAAAGCTCTGCATTCTGAGCTTCGACGAAATGAAGATTCGCAAATCTTATTGCTACGACAAACCAACTGATGCCACATTAAAGCCTGCCAGTTATGTGCAAGTTGCTATGCTAAGAGGTAAATTTATTGTATTATAGTATATGTACATATACATATATATATATATATATATTAATATGTTTTCAATAGGTTTAATATCCGATTGGAAGCAACCAATATTTTATGATTTTGATTGTCAAATGACGACAAGCATTGTTGAAACAATTGTGAAAACAGCATTCAGTATTGGATTTCAAATTGTTGGAATGGTGTGCGATATGGGTGGCGCAAATCGTGGGTTAATGACTGCACTGGAAGTAACACCGGATAAACCTTGGTAAATATTAAAACAGTGAAATATTACAGTGTAATAATAGTTGTATTTTTTTAGGTTTTTCTTTGAGAACAAAAAAATATATGTTTTCGCTGATGTCCCCCATCTACTGAAGCTTGTTCGCAACCACTTTATTGATGAAGGGTTCGTAATAAGTGGAAAGCTTGTAGGACGCGAAATCATTGGTGCACTTTTAGAATGCACAGCCACCGACCTATCCATCACGCACAAAATAAATTACAGCAATATTTTCGTCAAAGGTTGTGAAAGGCAGAAGGTTAAACCGGCTGCTAAATTGTTTTCCCACACCATAGCACAGGCTTTAACTCGAGCGGCTAGTCTTGGCTTTCTACACGGAAAAAAACTGGGAAGAGTGCCACGACTTGTTGAAAACGGTATGTTTGTTTCGCAACCTACATTAAAAATGCGTTATTAATTAAACATTTTTCTTTTAGACAAACGATTGGTTCGACGTTTTAAACGCTCGCACTATCCGACCGGACAGCAGGACGCGGAAACATGCATACGGGCTTGCATTGGAGACACAAAACGATATTTTGGACAGAATGACCACCTTGGTGCAAAGCATGAGAGTGGTAAACAAAAACACGTTACTGCCCTTTCAAAAAGGTAAAAAAAATGCAAGAATATTATTTGAAGACCATTTAAAAGTAGCTTTTAACTTGTAGGTATCATTCAGACCAACAATGCCCTCAAATCCATGCTTCCGTATCTGCAGGAGCGGTTTGGCATTGAATATATTATAACCTATCGCCTTAACCAGGATGTTCTTGAAAACTTTTTCGGACTCCTGAGGGCTAGAGGCGGCTTACATGATCACCCGGATCGACAAGAGTTTAAGTATAGGCTTCGGTCTCACCTTTTGGGGCGTAATTCTGGCATGCTGTCAGATGCTGGAAATACAATGCAGGATGACACTCCAGATTTGGACGTGCCTTCAGCATCTATGACAGGTATTAAAATATGCAATTCCTATATTTATTTATTTTGTATTCATAAATTCAATTTTGTTGCAGCCATGATGCTAACAAACTTTAAATGCCCACCACCACCAGCCGAAGTGTTCGATGATTTTGCCGACTTGGAGTTCGATGCCCTAGAACATTTTTCTGGGTATATTTGTCATCGGCTCAAAAACCGTCTTGGCAGCACCGAACTTGCCACCTCCGAGTCTACTCATACTTGGGTAAACGAGCTGTCTGAAGGTGGGCTGTGCAAGCCTTCAGATGACTTCGTTAAAAAATTGGTCAGCTGGAAACTATTTTCATATCATTAAACGGAGATAAATTGCTTATAGCTGAAAAATATATCGCAATTCACGTTAATGAAGCTAACGAAGTTGACCTTAACACAGAAGTCAAAAGATTATTTTTTAGATCAAGAATGTATTTTTCTATTAATAACTTAAATAGATTAATTAGTAATAAGAACAACATCCCAAGGAAAATAAACAAAACAATAAATTAGATTCATTGCATTATATATTTATTTCACGGGAAAACAACTTTCAAATTTCATTCCGAAAAACATGCGCCGCACCCCATAGTGCGAGTTGCAAAAATGTAAACAAAGCAACCTGTGACGTCACAGGCTGTCGATTTTTTTAACCGTCACATAACGGACCTGCGCATTGCATTACCCTTTAGTCTTTGTATCATGTATGTGTACTTTGTTGTTGTTTTTTTTTTTCTAGAAGTGAGGCCGACGATGCACACATACATTTAAACTGAGCTCACACAGACCTCACATTCAAGTCGGTATGTGTCGATCGGGAATACACAAAACGCAACAAGGCAATAATATAGCACGCACATGCTCCGCTAACTAAAAAATACCCTTTGTCCCTAATTTAATTTTGTTTCAGAAAAAACCAAATATATAATTTGATTACGTATATAGTTTATATTGAGTATTTTTAAACATAGCACGTTTACTTTTGTGTTAGTTTAATAAGTCATGTAATTCTTGCCATATTAATCATAAATGCCCTACCTAATTGGTAAAATATATTATGCCTTATAATATGGACACTACATTTAAGTATCTTACGATTTGACAAAGAATTACGCAAAGTTTATTTTTAGTCTATACTACCCTACCATATAGGGTAGCAGACCGCAGATTAAAGCAAAAGTCTTAAAATGCCAATCTCGAGTTTTGTAACAACAACAAGAGAAATGAAGAAGGGCAACGCTTAATTATGTCTCACGCATCGCACACTTTCGAATCAAAACAAAAGCCCAACAAAATGATAGCGGACTTTTGTTTTCTATCCAGCCTTATCCATTTATCCATACACAGCTGATGGTAAACAAACCGAAGCAAGTAAAAATTTCGTCCCGCTCTTAACTCTTACTGCTTGCTTTTTACTTGGCGGTTTGTTTACCATCAGCTGGTGGTGGATAAATGGATAAGGCTGGATAGAAAACAAAAGTCCGCTATTATTTTGTTGCGCTTTTGTTTTGATTCCAAAGTGTGTGATGCGAGAGACATAATTAAGCGTTGCCCTTCTTCATTTCTCTTGTTGTTGTTACAAAACTCGAGATTGGCAATTTCAGACTTTTGTTTCAATCTGCGGACTGCTACCCCATATGGCAGGGTAGTATAGACTCAATATGAACTTTGCGTAATTAGATGTGAAATCGTAAGATGCTTAAATATAGTGTCCATATTATAAGGCATAATATATTTTACCAATTAGGTAGGGCATTTATGATTGATATTGCAAGAATAACATGACTTATTAAACTAACACAAAAGTAAACGTGTTATGTTAAAAAATACTCAATATAAACTATATAAGTAATCAAATTATATATTTGGTTTTTTCTGAAACAAAATAATTTTTAGTTAGCGCAGCATGTGCGTGCTATATTATTGCCTTGTTGCGTTTTGTCTATTCCCGATCGACACATACCGACTTGAATTTGAGGTCTGTGTGAGCTCAGTTTATATGTATGTGTGCATCGTCGGCCTCACTTCTAGAAAAAAACAACAACAAAGTACACATACATCGCGCTGGGTTCTTGGTGGCCTAGCAGCTTTGTCCAAATTTCAGTTTTGCATATTCTTATGTTTACTCTTTCTTTTTTTTTCGATGACACTAGCAAACAATGTTGTCAACGCTATGACCATACAAATGTTCACGCATGCATATTTGTTCTGACAGAGTATTCAGAAAATTAATGTGAAGATCATTAAATGCGGTGCTATTTCTGTTGAGATTTTTAATATTTCTTTCCTTCTGTGGCCTGCATTTACATGTGTGCTGCATAACACCATTCAAATCGGCAAATGAGACAATCGTGTTGAAATGAACGAAGTGAATTCGGCTCGTTTGCAAATGATCGTGCATTTGGAAGCGCTCGGTGCCCGACTTCAATGCATTCAATTCAAACGGCACATTCTGAAACAAATGAAGTGAAGTCCGAGTAAAGTGAATGGGTGATTCGAATGTCTTGTCTGCGTATGTGTGTGAGTTTCAATAAAAGGCAGTTATGGTATGCTGAATTTGTGTTTTTATATTATTATTTATTATTACGTAACAGATTATTTAATTATATTATCTTATAAATATACTTATTTTGGTAATTATGAGTTTGGTTATTTTGAAAAGGGGAAAATTTTTTTTTTACATGAATCTGTTGATTGCATCATAGTAAGTAATATTCCATGGGGGGGGAAATTTCCCATAAACTCATAATTTTTGATTAATGTTTTAAACCGTGAATTTAAAGAAATTGCAGAACGTGTTTTCAGGATAAAGGTGCGTAAATGATGGTAAATATTTATATCGCCAGCGATTTTCGGGCTGATTTGTTTTTTACGAGTTTTTATCACCTGTGAATGATAGAAAAGGTTTCTCATGCAGGCGCATGACGTTTTTTTAATAAAAAAAAAAAGGTGATCTGCTCCGGAACATTGTTAACAGTGCCAATAGAGTGGGTGAGCCCCCCCATGGAATATCATTGGGCAACCAATCGAAGGTGCCTATAAAAAAAAAAAAATTCCGCCATTTTTCGGAAAAGTAACCAAACTGCAACTTATTTTTAATTTTCAATATTATTATGACGAAACATAATTTGATTAATGTTTTCGAATTTAAAGAAATTGCAGAACGTTTTTCTGTGATTAAATTACGAGCGTCTGAAAATGCTCTTTCAGAGGCAGCGCTAGTTGCTGGTATGCAAAAAATTTAGCAACTAGCTTTATATAAGTTAGGGAACATTTTTTTGTGATCATTCCACCAAGCCAAACAATTATTTGTGGGTGGAAATAGAAATAAAGCGATTTTGTGGAGTTTTGTTACATATTGAAGAATTGTTTGAGTTATCTTTTGCAAAAGAGTTGACTTTATATTGGAGACTAGGTCACTATCCGACAATTGTGGTTGACAGGATTTTTATACTTTGATACCAAAGGTATCATAGTATATTGGGTTTGTGCAATGTCCGTCATGGTGTCTGTCCGTCCGTCCGTCTGTCCGTCTGTCCGTCCGTCCGTCTGTCCGTATGAACGCAACTTTTTTCGACACCCTTAAAGCTAGAGCCTTGCAACTTTGCAAATATCTTGATACATGTCTTCGTCAGACAAAGTGTTAAATTTGGGGCTCTACGACCTCAGGGGGCCTGGGAAATCGATAACAAGTCGATACACCTCGAAGTGCAAATCGATAAAACACAAATATACCCCACATTTTAGCAGCTAGAGTCACCACAATTTGAGGGCAAGATAGCTGATGACATTCCCCAAAAAATTGCATTAAAAGTTTGGATGCCACGCCTACCTATTCCGCCCCCAGCCCCCTCCGAATTATAAACAAAAATGCCTGTATCTTCTACAGTTTTGAAGCTATTGCCACCAAAATTGACATGAAGGTAGATGTTGACATCTGACAAAGTTTTGCATCAAAACAATGGATGCCACGCCCCAAACAACGGGACATGCCCCACCGCTCTAAAAAAAACCGGAAGGCATGTATCTTTGTCAGTTTTTAAGCTAGAGTCACCAAATTTGGTATAAACATTGGTAGTGACATCCGTAACAGATCTGCATCAATGTTTTGGATGCCACGCCCACTTATACCGCCCACCTCTATATCTTTCTTAGTTTTTGGGCTAGAGTCACCAAATTTGGTATGAACATTGGTAGTGACATCCGTAACAGGTGTGCATACAAATTTTGGATGCCACGCCCACTTATACCGCCCACCTCTATATCTTTGTCGCTTTTTGCGCTAGAGTCTCCAAACTTGGTAGGAGGATAGAAAGTGCCATCCGCCACAGATAAATGTCATTCCTACCCCTTCTGCCTGATTTTTATACCCAAAACCCTCATATATTACTATTTGCACTCAGAATCCTTAACACAGCTCGGACCACCGAAGGCATCAAAGTATATGATGTTTCAGCAGGAGTTCCACAGGGATCCGTTCTTGGGCCACTACTGTGGAACATTATGTACGATGGAGTCTTAAGGTTAAATCTCCTGGACAAGGCTCACATAGTTGGATTTGCAGACGATGTTGCTATCGTCGTCGTGCGCAAGGAGTTGGAGCATGCTGAGGCTGCGTGCAACATTTGCATTGCCCGTGTGCAGGACTGGCTTAATCAAGCGGGATTGAAGTTAGCTGCACACAAGACTGAGGCGCTTCTGGTGAGCAGCCGCAAGAAGGTGGAAATAGTTGTAGGCCAAACTGCGATTAGGTCCAAAAAGGCAATCAAATATCTCGGCGTTATGCTGGACACGAGATTGTCCTTCAAGGAGCACCTTGAGTACACTGCAGCCAAGGCAGCTGGAACAGGTCGCGCACTATCGCGCATTATGCTCAATACGCGCGGTCCCAAACAGGAGCGTCGCCGCCTATTAATGAGCGTAGTCCGTGCAACAGTGCTGTACGCTGCGCCGATCTGGTGGAGAGCCGCACGGGTCCAAAGCTATGGCCGCGGCATAGGCGCAACTTACCGCCTTTGCGCAATTAGGGTATGCTGTGCGTTCAGGACAATCTCCGACGAGGCTGCCCTGGTTATTGCGGGCATGATTCCGATCGAGGAGTTGGCAATCGAGGCGGGCGAGCTGCAAAGGCACACTGCCGGTGTCATAGCACGCATGGACCGAGCAGCAGCGAGAGCCAGGACAATTGGGCGATGGTAAGCGCGCTGGAACTCTTCGTCGAAGGGGCGATGGACTTTTGCCTTGATCCCGCAATTGCTTCCTTAGCTAAACCGCAAACACGGCGAAGTCAATTTTTATCTGACGCAGCTCCTATCTGGTCATGGGTGCTTTCGGAGCTACCTTAAGCGGTTTGGACATGATCAAAGCGAAGAATGCTTATGGTGCGGTCAGGGCTCAACAGAGGACGCTCACCATGTGCTGACTACCTGCGGGCGGTTCGCACACCAGAGGAGTGAACTGGAGCGCGCTATGGGTTGTCCCATCACCATGGACAATCTAGTCAGTGGAATGTTGGAATCTTCACCGAAGTGGGAAGCGGCCTGCACATTTGCGGCAACGGTGATGAAGGAGCAGAGGCGAGTGGAGCGGCTTAGGAGAGCACCTTTAAGCTAGGCATACTCCAATATAGGACGCGACAGTGGTTTGCGAAGCAATTCCTAACGGACGTACCGCAAATTATTGTCGCTCCTATTTTCCTGTTGTTTTGCACATATTATATTATTATTTAGTATTTAGTTTTGCTTAATAAAGAATTTAAAAAAAAAAAAAAAAAAAAAACACATACACACAGGAGCCACACACACACACACACTCACACCGTGACCGGGTGAGCGAGTCGAACGACCCCTCCCTCTCTTCCCCTTTAATAGTCTGGTGCGTAGGTAGGGACAAAAGAAAATTAGTGAATAAAATAAACCAAGATCGCAAGTGAAAACAAAAAAGTGTTAATCAAATGTGTTTTTAAAGGCAAGCGGGTGCCGCGTGTTTGCAAAAGTGGAGTGAGTGGTTCGCCCACCCGGGGAGTCTCTGCAGACTGGCTGCTTGGTCAATACCGTGGCCAGTAAGCAGCGTCTCACCCGGTACCTGATTGTACCTGGACTTGGTGCCGCTCGGTCAATACCAGTGGCATTCAAGCCGGGACAACCAGGGGCTACCACCCTGCCGTGCGACACGTTGGTGAACCACCGGAGTACCGGTGTGCAGGTATTTTCTCAGGGTAACCCAGTCTCGTGCGGGCAGCTTATTCCCACCACCAGGAGTGATTACTTTTCCCCCACTCAGCAGTCTCGGCACACTTACAAATATTCTTGTAAGGTGGCCCTGGAGAGACTGAGCTACCTCAGCCATTGAAAAAGCTACCTTACAAATGGCATATGAAATAATAAAATATTGTTTTTATGCAATGATTATTTATTTATATATTATAATTATTTATTATATAATAATATAATTTATTATGTTATATAATATTATTTTTATATTAGTATTTTTTATATAATAATATAATAATAAGATAGAAAATAAGTTAATTTTAGTATTAGTTTATTAAGTCATATTTAATATTTTTTAAATTAAAAATGCCATATTTAGTAACAAAAGTTTAAATAAACATATTTCAAGGAAAAGGTTTCATCATATTTGTACAAGGTTCATAAAGTTATACCCTTTAATTTTTGGCTGCAGCTGGGCAATTTCTCAAAAGTATAAAATAGCCAAACTGTAACAAACACTCGAGTTCGTTAACAACAACAAGAGAAATGAAAATCGGCATTGTCTAATTATCGTCTCGCACTTTTCTGTTAAGGCCAAATTGTATTACCGTATTAATAATTAATTGTATCATGCGCTCACCCAGTCGCGGTGTGTGTGTGTGCGTGTTTTCCTCAGTGATGTCATAAAAAAGCTGATTTTTTTTTAAATTAATAAATTTTTTCAAAGATATATTTTCAAATCAAACAAAAAAAAGAAGAAATTCACTAACTATATACATAAACTGGTCGGCATACGTACTTTGTCAAAATTTAAAGTTAAAAAGTTTGGTATCAATGGATAGGTCATTTAAATTCCGACTTAATGATACAATACTCTTGATAACCCATTAATTACCCATTGAAACTTTTCAATTCTTCCAGAGGTCTATTTCCAAAACTTTTTCCCGGGCTTAAACAACAAATGTTTAAATGCAAAAAATGTCTTTAAACAATTCTAATAGGGACTAAAAAAAAAAACAAGTAAAAACGTTGCAGTCGGACGCAACCGACTGCGATATACTTTGATACCAGTTTACATAGCTGTGTTAAGGATTCTGAGTGCAAATAGTAATATATGAGGGTTTTGGGTATAAAAATCAGGCAGAAAGGGGAGGCATGACATTTATGTGTGGCGGATGGCACTCTCTATCCCCCTACCAAGTTTGGAGACTTTAGCGTAAAAACCGACAAAGATATAGAGGTGGGCGGTATAAGTGGGCTTGGCATAAAACAATTTTATGCACACCTGTTACGGATGTCACTGGCCGTCAGCCGTCAGGTGAGCAAGGGGAATCACGTGTAACTACGCAGGTAGTACGCGCCGTATCTGCTCACACTGTCGGAAGTGCGACTATACTCTCCACGCGAGGGCGGCTGGAAACAGACCCTTGTGTTGGTCATGTCTCGACCAAGGGTGCTGACTAATGGTAGTCTTCCCCAATCCAAGGTGGAACAGCATATGCCGAGGGATTCGTGGCCGAGGGGGTGCTCGGTCGCTAATATGCGGACTCTGGATACCTGTCCCCCTCCAGTTTTATTTGTGGACTTCCCGCGGTACACGGGCTATGCCGCGGGTGACCTCCCTTCCCGTTCACTCGTGGGAATCTTATGGATACTTCAATTATAGAAAATGAGTTTGATGTCACTCTAAAAGCATCTCCCCAGGCCTCATCCTTTACGAAAACGGCCAATACAGGCATTGCAGCTGCTGTGCTGCCGGCGCCCACCCCAAAACGCACGGATGTCGTTCCGGTTGCGATTGGGGATTCAGATAAGCCACCGACCGTCGTAGGACGGTTGAAGACTGCCTCCTTATCGTCGATAGAGGATCTGGTGACAACAGAGGAACCTGAGGTGTTGGCCTCAGACTCTGATGATGTCACTCTGATACCGTCAGACGACGCATATTGCTCAAGTTCCATAGCGGATGCAGGCAATCGGATCCAGCGGCTGAAGCTGGATTCCGAGGTCGCCTTCGTAAAAATGACAAGTCGCGAGAAGAAGCTGTTGAAGGCAGCTATCGCGAAGGGACTCTCGAGAGCTGAGGCTCTCCAGGCGGCAAAAGCTCCCCGTCCCGCTGAAGCACTGGCTAAGCGAGACAGGTCTTTTGACACGACCCCAGAGTCGGGCTTGTCAAAGAAGCCGAAGAGTGCTCATTCAGAGCCGACAGCACCATCCTACAGTCGGATGGCAAGCGATGTCAAGCTCGGCTTCATTCTGACTGACAGGTCGTTGGCTTTGACAGCGGAGCAAATGGCTGCGCTCAAGGCCGCGATTTTAAAGACCACTTTCTCTACGGAGACAGTCGGTCTAAAGCCACAGTTCGAGGGATGTGTTCCGAGAACTGGGTGGCTTTTGCTCGTCTGCCACGACGACAAGGCAGCCGAGTGGGTCAGGCGTAACTTTAGCCTTATTAAGACTAGCAGTTCGCTTGACGTGGAGCTGTTGGAGGAGGGCCAGTTCCCCCGGGCCAGCCTTGTGCGAGGCTACTTCGCCAACAGCTTGGAGTTGTCGAACGAGGAGGTTCTGACTTATGTTGGTAAGCAGAATTTTCTCGACACCACCCAATGGAGAGTATGCTGCACCTCGCCATTATGGTGGATCAGGCGTCGCTGCAGTCGCTTACCAATAACGGCGGTAAGATCTGGTACGGCTTTGGCCGGATCAGGCTTATCCTGAAGAGCCCCGCTCCTAAGGATAAGAGCAGCGACGTCCAACGTGCAGAACCCTTCCACGGAGATGGTCCATCGACTAGCGCAGCTGCTGGGCTCGCAGTGAAGACTACCCCCGTCCCAGCTCCGAGGAGTACTCCTCAGGCCAAGGGTGCCCCAGGCGGCACTACAAAGGGTAGTGCTCTCCCGCCAGAGGCAGGGCACAGCCCCCCAAGGCCACGGCGCCGGCAGCCAGGATACCGATGTCGGTCAAGGCATCTAGACTGCCGAAGGGAGTGAGAGGGAACAACTCTCGACGAGGTAAGAGCGGCAACCTCGTCCAGCGCTCCAAGGAGGAGTCATGAGGACCATGAGGGTTCTCCAGGCGAAACTGCACCACGCCAAAGGGGCGTCGGCCACACTGTGCAGAACTTTCGCCGAGCAGAAGATCGACATGGCCCTAGTTCAGGAGCCATGGTTGATCGGTGGCCAAATTAGAGGACTGAGCTCCGGTACAAGTAAGTTGTTATATGACCGCAGTGGAGGTGCTCCTCGCGCAGCTATTCTTTTAGATAATAACGTGAGGCATTTCCCATTAACTAACTTTATCTGCAGGGATCTAGTTGCAACAGCCGTAGAGGTGGCTACAGCGGAAGGTGTTCGTGAAGTGGTGGTGGTGGCCGCCTACTTTCCCGGAGACACTGACGTAGCCCCGCCTATGGAGGTCCAGAGGCTCGTCAACTTCTGCCGCACAGCCGGGAAACACATGGTTATCGGCTGCGACGCTAATGCACATCACACCATATGGGGCAGCAGTGATGTCAACAAACGGGGTGAGTGCCTTCTTGAATATCTATTGTGTAGTCAATTAGATGTAGTCAATAGAGGGTGCAAACCCACCTTTATAAACGCCATTAGGGAGGAGGTCCTGGATCTCACCCTGGCCAGTAACTTCTTGTCCGGCTATATAACGAACTGGAGGGTTACCGATGAAGCCACGTTATCAGACCACCAGCACATTCGGTTTGATCTACCTGGCCAAACGGAACTCAACACTTCGCTATATAATCGGAAGAAAACTAACTGGGATATGTTCACAGCCTCTGTGGCTATGAAAGCTGACCAGCTTATAACCAACTTTGCGTCTGTGAGTGACATAGAGTTGGCTGCTGACCAGCTTCACGATGTGCTTATCACTTCTTTCCAAGACAGTACAGTTCTGAAGCGACATCGGGTGAACCGCGAGGTTTCCTGGTGGAGCGACAGACTTGCAAGTCAAAGACAGGTAGTACGTAGACTCTTTAATAGAGCTAGGGCAAATCGGGACTCATGGGACACTTACAGAAGTGCTCTCACGGAGTATAATAAGAACATTAGAAGAGCTAAGCGAGAGAGCTGGCGAAGCTACTGCGAAAGTGTGCAGGCACTACCAGAAGTAGCTAGACTGCAAAAGGTCTTCGCAAAGGGCTCAACTAATGGGGTGGGGCTTCTCAAAAGAACAGATGGCTCTTTTACTCAAGATCGGAAGGAAACGCTAGAACTTTTGCTTCAGGTGCATTTCCCAGGATCCAGAATCAGCACACATGGTGAACCAGACGGGTTAACTACCACACCGATTAGGCGAGATCATAGTCTGTCCGGTATTATTTTCGATCCTGACAAGGTCAGGTGGGCAGTCAAATCTTTTAGCCCTTTCAAAGCCCCTGGGGGCGACCAGATTTTCCCTGCCTTGCTACAACATAGCATTGAAATAATTATAACACCACTTGTCAGTCTGCTTAGAGCCAGCTTTGCATGGGGATATATACCACAATCTTGGAGGAGAGTTAACGTGGTGTTTATTCCTAAACAAGGCAACAGAGCTCTCGACCAACCAAAGTCATACAGACCGATAAGCCTTTCGTCTTTTATTCTCAAGACTGCGGAGCGGCTGGTGGACTTGCACGTGAGGTGCACTCTCCAGGCCACCAAACCGCTACACAAATCACAATTTGCCTACATCAAAGGCGGATCGACTGAGGTCTCTCTTCACCACCTAGTCAGCAAAATCGAAAAATCTTTCAAATCTAAGGAAATTGCTCTGTGCTCTTTTCTGGACGTGGAAGGTGCTTTCGACAACACTGGCTATCAGTCAATCTCCAGAGCTCTATCTCATAGGGACATTGACGCAGCATCTGTAGCCTGGATAGAAGCCATGCTACGACAACGAGAAATATCTTCCACGTTAGACGCAACGACGGTTCGTATAAACGCGGCCAGAGGGTGTCCATAAGGTGGAGTGTTGTCTCCCCTACTATGGTCACTTGTAGTTGACGAACTTCTAGAAAAACTACACAGCCAGGGAATTGATGCCATCGGGTATGCAGATGACTTGGCCATTGTAGTATCAGGGAAGTTCGGAAACACCGTCACCGAACCGATGCAAAGGGCACTCAATTTGGTTCTAGAATGGTGCATAAATGTGGGTCTCAACATCAATCCGCACAAGGCGGTTGTTGTGCCGTTCACCAAACGGTACATCAATGACATCGGCCTCCTAGTCATTGGTGGGACTCCCGTAGAGCTTTCCAGTGAGGTCAAATATCTGGGAGTTGTTCTAGACAAGCGACTAAACTGGAACTCGCACCTTAATAAAACGATTACCAAGGCTTCACATGCTTTATGGGCATGTCGAAGACTTTATGGTAGATCGTGGGGCCTTGACTCCAAATCCATCTTGTGGCTTCACTGCATGATGGTCAGGCCTATCGTGTCCTATGCTGCTCTTGTGTGGTGGCCCAAACTGCAGCAGGTCACGGCCATTCAGAAGTGTAGCAAGCTGCAGCGGCTTGTGTGTGTATCTCTGACGGGAGCTTTACGCACATGCCCAACTACAGCTATGGAGAAAATTATTGGATTGACTCCTCTACATATTCACATACAAGAAGGTGCCGCTAAAAGTCTTCTTAGGATCAAACTCACATCTGGGTTACTGACTAATGATGCGGGTCATGTCAGTATTTTGAATAATGTTTCTGGCTTAGAGGTCTGCAATCGAACAGATCTCATGACCACGAAGCTCTATTTCGGGGCGAAATTCAGGACTCTCATTCCAGACCGTAGGGCATGGGAAAATGGCAACCCTTGTAATGACCCCAGGGGCCTGCAGTGGTTCACTGATGGGTCTAAAACTGAGCAAGGGGTGGGTGCGGGGATCTTTGGACCTAACACCAGAGTCTCGATTGCACTGGGTAAATGGCCCAGCGTTTTTCAATCAGAGATTCATGCCATTGAGGCCTGCTCTAAACTCATCCTAGACAAAAGGATGAGAGGAGCTAATTTATACATCTTTTCGGACAGTCAAGCGGCGATCAAAGCTCTATCCTCTTGGAGGATTAGCTCCAAACTCGTCGCAGACTGCTGGACCAGCCTCCAGCAACTCTCCACCGGGAACAAAGTAACTTTGTGTTGGGTTCCAGGTCATGCCGGAATTACTGGCAATGAAAACGCAGACGAGCTGGCTAGAGCCGGCTCAGCGACTCCTTTACTTGGCCCAGAGCCTTTTTGTGGCTTAGGGTGGGCCGCTGCCAAAGAAAAGGTAGAAAGATGGGCAGAGGGAGCAAGATCCAGATATTGGGTATCCAGTCCAGGATGTCGTCAAGCTAAAGAGCTGATACATCCACTAGTAGGAAGGAATACTGCTGGGTGTTCCAGGATGGACCTAAGACTGTTGGTAGCCTACCTCACCGGCCACCATGTCTTAAAATACCATCTTCATAAAATGCGTCTGTCTCCTGACACAGAGTGTAGGCTCTGTAAGGGGGATGACGAGACGACAAAACACATCCTCTGTGAATGTCCAGCCGTCATTTGGTCTAGAAGGAGGCATCTGCATAGCGAGTTTCTGACAGCTATGCAGATAAGGAAAGCCTCGACGGGAGGTCTGCTAGCCTTCATAAGGGAGGTTGAGCAGCTCTTGTCTGAATAGGGAGTCTTATGGGCACAAAAGATCGTTCGGTCGCAGTGCCTCCATCTCTGTTGGGAGATCTCCCCACTATATTTATTATTATTATTACGGATGTCACAACCAATGTTCATACCAAGTTTGGTGACTCTAGCCCAAAAACTAGGAAAGATATAGAGGTGGGCGGTATAAGTGGGCGTGGCATCCAAAACATTGAAGCAGATATGTTACGGATGTCACTACCAATGTTCATACCAAATTTGGTGACTCTAGCTAAAAAACTGGCGAAGATATGTACATGCGGTTTTCATCCGGCTTTTTTTTAGGGCGGTGGGGCGTGGCATCCAATGTTTTGATGCATAACTTTGTCAGATGTCAGTATCTACCTACATGTCAATTTTGGTGGCTATAGCTTTAAAACTGTAGAAGATACATCCATTTTTGTTTATAATTTAAGGGGGGTGGGGGGCGGAATATGTAGGCGTGGCATCCAAACTTTTGATGCAGTTTTTTGGGGAATGTCATCGGCTATCTTTCCCCCAAATTTGGTGACTCTAGCTGCTAAAATGTGGGATATATTTATGTTTTATCGATTCGCACTTCGAGGTGTATCGACTTGTTATCGATTTCCCAGGCCCCCTGGGGTCGTAGAGCCCTAAATTTAACACTTTGTCTGACGAAGACATGTACCAAGATATTTGCAAAGTTGCAAGGCTCTAGCTTTAAGGGTGTCGAAAAAAGTTGCTTTCATACAGACAGACGGACAGACGCCATGACGGACATTGCACAAACCCAATATACTATGATACCTTTTCAAATTTTCAAAAATCTTTGCAATTTTTTTTTATGTTTGAAAAATTTTCATTTTTATCCTTTTTCATGAAAAATTGTCATTTTTAGCATTTTCTCGCTGTATTATTGTAGTTTTACAGCTGGGTGGTAATTGATAATCAAAACAACACTTATTGTGTCGGCGCAGTCCGTAACTAAAATTGTAAGTAAATTAATTTCTAATTTAAGAATAAATTTAAATACGGACCTTATACTTAAAATAACATTTAACGTTTCAACGTTCATCCTATTTTAAGTTTTTGATCTTACCAAATTAACTTGGCTAAAAACCCGCTCGACTTCGGCATTCGACCAAGGCAGAGACAGTATTTGCAGTGCACCTTGAGCCGATTCATAAAACCGGCAATTCCCGCCAGAATCCCGGTATTTTTAAACTTCGTTCCAGAACATCACATTGTCCTCGACTTTTTCCCATTGTACTAGGGTAATGTCACTGTACTGACGTTCAATTTTACCAATGTCTGCAGTACCAAAATACTCCAGGATCGGTGTAATAATGTTTTTTATAATTTTCAAAATATTTTCTACCGAAAAAGCATGTATCTGTTTTAGTATATTAAAATTTTCCGGCAACCTGATATTAAAAAAAATTGTATTTATTACACTAATAATAAATACAAATAAAGAAACTATTTACCTGTGCTTCAACTGTTTAGCCATTTCTTTTTCAAAGTCATAGCCTAGGTATAAATCGCTTATGACGTGTTTCTTGAAATCATCTTCATTAATAATGTCTACTTCAATATCAAGAGGAATTATTTTTTGTCTTAATGACCTGATACCGAATATAAGTTAGTTTAAAAGCTTCGTCGCATTAACCGAATTGCTTTGAAAGCATTTATTGATTTTTTGCATATCTTGCAATGTAGGTTTGAAAAATAGCATGTACAAATGGATTTTGATGTCACAAAACGATTCATACAACTCATTTTAGCTGTTTTGCATTTTTCTATCATAGCCGCAATTCCAAAGTGAGTTTTTAACTCATGCCACTGGTCCGAAATTCGCGTTACTGCCATTTCAATTGACAGCCACCTTGTGTCACAAACCCTTGGAATTTTAAGGGGAACCTTTTGGTAAAACATATGCTAATTTTTTTTTTTAATACTAACCAATGTTTGGGACAATCACTTCTACATACATTTACGTTCAATGATTTAACACTTGCTATGGGTAAACAATCACTTGGCATTAGTAGTAACTAGACTGAAATATTAATACATAAATAGGTTAACTATAAACATATATGTATAACAGACATAATTATGTGTACTAAATATACCTTTTCGTTATTTATACACTCATATATTTTTTTATATAACGACTGTCGGATCGAACTTTTGAAAAACAAATTATAGGATTCATATATCAGAAATTCGAAATCTTCAGGAAAGAGGTGCTTACAGGCGTAATTAACAGCCAATTGCGCAGAATGACAAACGCATCTGATTAGTATAAGCGATGGTGTGTAAACGCTGTTCTTGTTCCCAATCATCACACTTGTGTTGTCTGTTCTAATGCCGATAAATTTCATTATGTCGAGTTTCATAAGCTTTAATTCCTGTCTGAGACCATCTGCGATAGACAATGCGTCCCCTCCTTCTAGCTTAACTAAGCTTAAAAATGTAGAAACTACTACTCCACGCTCTACAGAAAACTAGTTAACGATCACACCTAAACATTTATTTAAAACAATGAGGGTGTTCACCAGCTATCGTAAAATTGTAAATCAAAAATTTACTACACGCAAGCTAGTGAGCAACCCTGTCGTAATTGTTGTGTTAAAACAGCTGTTTTGACAAGTGACAGTTAAGTGCCAAAATTTTATTCGTGACAAAGTAAATACACAAACGGAAACTTAGTAAAAAATGCTGAGAGAAAGTGAGCGACAAGCTATGCTAGCGCAAAATAGACTTGCCCCTTTTTGAAACGGAATGCATTGATGGTAGGTGTACAAATCAGTCGAAGATGATAAAATATGAATGCATACAATTTTGGGTACGGACAATGATGCAGCCGATGAAGTGATGGACGAGCTTATGGAGGACCTCACTGCAATTGCAAACTGTCGGCGAGGAATCAACTTCTCTGTGCCAAAATCACTAAACTGGCGAAGCAGTGTGCTGCCGTTTTTAATAATGGTCGCTTTCTAGAGATGCTGCGAGTGACTAAGTCTCAGTTTGCTTGTATCGCCGAACTGATCAGAGCCGACCCTTGCTTTCAATCATCAGTATTTCGGCCACAAATGGATATTGAGATGCAGGTTGCAATTGCACTTTTTCGCTTGGGATCTTCTGGAGAAGCTGCATCAGTATGAAAAATAGCAACTTTGTTTGGAGTAGGTGATGGTGGCTCTCTAGGCATTGTTACAGACAGAGTATTTGGAGCTCTTTTGAGAAAGATGTTGCAGTACATTTACTGGCCTGATGCAGCTGAAAGAAAGCGACTTGTTTCAAAAACCATCAACGAGATGCCATTCTGCATTGGGTACATCGATGGCAGCGAAATTAAGCTGGCTGAACAGCCTTCTTCGAACCACGAGGTGTATCATTCGCGAAAGCATGTGTACTCAATCAAAGTACAGGTTGTCTGCGACTACCAGCTAAGAATTCGCAATGTAGTAGTTGGGAATCCTGGTAGCTACCATGATGCAAAAACTTATAAAAATTGCAAACTTTTTAAGGAGCATGACAAATACTTCAGAGGAGAGGAATGGATTGCAGGAGACTCAGCCTACCCTCCAAATTTTTAACCGAGTGATCAGGCAAGATTTAATAAGAGACACAGCCAATTTCGCGTACGCATACAAAATTGCTTCGGTATGCTTAAAGAAAAATTTGCTAGTTTAAAAGAAACGAGGATTCGCATACGGGACCGTGAGAGCCAACAAAAATTTTCAAAGTGGATTCTTGTTTGCTGTATTTTGCACAACATTTTACTCGAAGAGCGAGACACATCTTTCGCTGCTACTGACGATGATTCAATGAACGGTTGTGAAGCAGATGTAACCATAACTGCTCTGAGAAGCGAAACACCTGAGCAAAAAAGGCATGCAATAAATAACTTGATGTTTGATTTGTAAATGTTCTCAAATATACATGTATAGACATAAAACAATTAAAAATGATTGTAAATATTATATATTATATGTTTGTATATTATTATCCTACCAAGTAATTTTGCAACGCTCAAGTCCTTAATTAGTTCTGCGTTAAAATGTGGAGCCAATGCATTCTTATACCCTGTCCACACTAAAACTACATTTTGCATTTTCGCATTTTGCTCAAAATGCTGCTTCACGGCCCATGTGTTTCTTATGGGAGCTAGAGGTGGTAAAAAGTTGCATCAGAAAAAAATGCAACTATTATTTTTAGCATAAATTCGATATTGCACTCGATATTCGGTATTTTGTAAAGCATCGAAAAAGTATCTGCTCTAGATCGTAAACAAAAACAAGTATTTACAGTTGATTTAAAAATAATAAATATTAAATTAACAATTTTACGCAAAAAACATTGCTTTGATGTTAAATTATTATTGATTACAGCCGAGGAAAATAACAGCCGTTGCGTTTGGAGCGAAGACATCCAACCGCGTAGAAACTTTGCTTCTACTTTCCACCTCAAAAACGCACCTTGCCACTAAGCCGAGTAAACTCAATAACATTGAAAATAAATTGTTACGACCAATAAGCTCCGAATTTTCCATTATTTATTTAAATACAAAAATTGTCGGCAACCTGCAATAAACACCTGATCTGAAAATGCAAAATGCCAATGCAGTACAATGTAGACGGTAAACTGCATTAGTATCGATATTTCGATTATTTTTAAAAATGCGCGTTAGTGTAGACAGGGTGTTAATCATGTAAGTGCATTTTGTGCGGTGGAGTTTAATTTTTGACGCATTGTTGCTGTCATCGAACTTTTTTTTTGGTACAATTCACTTAAATGGTTGATGGGGGCGATTGCGCTAGGGTTGCAAAACCATCGATAGTCAGTATATCGATGGTTTTATCATCGATTGTTTTAAATATCGATATTAAAAACATCGATATTTGGAAACATCGATGGGAACATCGATGTTTTAAACATCGAGCTTTTAAACAAGTAGGAAGGCTCTAGTCGAGATTTCCCAACTAGAAGATACCCCGAACTCTGTAATAAACGCGTACAGTCATATTCTAAATGTCTCTGGGACTAAACTTTAATGGGGGTATAAAAATGGCTGAAATTACCGAGAAATTGTACCAATTAAATAAATATATTAAAAAATAAGATTCCAAAAATGTACTTTAAATAAGCAACAAATAAACAAAAAACAATAAAAAAAAAGAAAATAACATTTTTATTCATTAATTGAACTAATACATTAATATGACTCCATTTTTCCATTTATTTTTATATAAATACAAATTAAATTTGCTTCAATGCACTTAAAACTAAGATAATAAAATTAAAAGCAAGACGTTTAAGAATTCTAATCCATTTATGTTTCTGTTTTAAACATTTAGTTTAAATAAGCAACCCATAAACAAAAAACAATAAAATGAAAAGAAAACAAGTAAGAAGGCTCTAGTCGAGAAATCCCGACTAGGACATACCCTTAACCCGATACTTAACGCTTACAGTTACTTATGTGTATTAATCAGTGACCAATATGACCAAACTTCAAACTGCGATATCTCTGGTGTTTCTGAACCAATTTTGATCAAATTTTATTAAATGTTCATTATTTTATCTTTAGTTTTAAACCTCATTTTCACAATTTTGAAATTCAAGATTTTTGTGTTATCTATCACATGTGTGTATCGAAAACTAGAAACGTTATCGAAAATTTAAAGCAACTTGATCTTCTCATGGTATAGGAGAGCTTAAGTTTCAAGTTTGAAGTCTCTAGCTCTTATAGTCTCTGAGATTGGCGCGTTCATACGGACAGAAAGACAGACAGACGGACAGACGGACAGACAGACATGGCTAGATCGACTCGGCTGTTGATGCTGATCAAGAATATATATACTTTATGGGGTCGGAGATGTTTCCTTCTGTCTGTTACATACATTTGCACAAAACCATTATACCCTTATTTACCCATTTTATGGGTTAAGGGTATAAAGAAAATAACATTTTTATTCATTAATTGAACTAATACATTAATATGACTCCATTTTTCTATTTATTTTTATATAAATATAAATTAAATTTGCTTCAATGCACTTAAAACTAAGATGATAAAATGATGATGATAAGACGTTTAAGAATTTTAATCCTTTTATGTTTCTGTTTTAAACATTTGGTTTAATAGTATAAAAATGTTAAAAAGAATAAAAGTTGCATCCAATTGTTTCTCTTAACGTTTTCGAGAGTCAACTTCATAAATAACATACAGTGGCGAGCAAAAATGAGTTTATGTTTACGAAATTGATTTTCGTCGCTAATACAAAATTAACCACAAAAGCAAATGTATTCGTAGGATAGATAATTTAAATTCCGTTTTTATAATACAATACTATTCTTAATGAAGTTTTTTGGTGAATTTTCTCTCTATATGTTTTGTTTGTAGGCAATTGGAGTAAAGGGGTTTTCTCCCCTTGCCTACAAACAAAAGATTTAGAGAGAAAATTCACCAAAAAACTTCAGCGTGTAAATGGGCACTAAGTATGTGTATACTACATTTCTTCAGTTTTGCTCCACTAACCATTGGTTTCTTTCCAAAAATAACAAAACATTTAAATTTTTCGGCTTTAGTGCCGCACGGTTGTTACCTGTTATTTCGCCAGCTTTGCTGAACGCTCGTTCTGACTCAGTTGAAGTAGCCGGAATACACAAATATTTGGTTGCGCACTGCGCCAGATGGCTAAATTGGCTTTTATTAGCCTGTAAAAAATATACGATTAGAAGTTATAAATAAAAGATATGTTTAAAATTTACCTTCCAATACTCCAGCGGATCAACATCCCGTGCTCCATTCCGCTGCTCAAAATATTGGCGCAACTCTATAACGACATCAGACCTATTAGTTCTTGGCCTTTGTTGGATTTTTTCCGCCGCAAAGCTATATAAGTCTGTTGTGGGTGTCGTCTGGGTTGGCTGTTCCTCATCCGGACTTAAAATCATGCACGAAAGCCGTTAGTTCGTTTGCTAATGCAGTAGCTGCTTGGTCCGCATTTGAAGGATTGCGAAAACCTTCCCTTTTAAATCGTGGATCTAGCATAGTCGCCAGCCGGGTAACAGTTCTGGTTTCATAGGGCGACAGTCTGCTCTTTAGTCTGGTTTTTAAAAACAAACATGTTTCCGTCCCATATCAGTTCTCATTTGTGTCATAAGCTTATCCAATTAATTAACAAGCCTAGCACTGTAGGTATAATTAAGGAGATCGATACTGCTTTTGCAGTCGACGTGTTTAGCGTTGCTGTTTGAAATGGCTCTAAAATCGAACAGATATTTTCAATTATTGCAAAATGGTCCTCGGTAAGGGGCAATGGTGCCTTTGATGTACTAAGCAATACCGTACAAACTGCTTCCCTAATTTGGAGAACCCGCTTGAACATATCAAAAGCACTATTTCAGCGCGTGGGTAACTCTTGTATTAGGTTCAACGGTCGCGAAACATTTTGGGCTTTTCTTAATTTAGCATATTCGGTACTAAAGAACTAGTGAGGTGGTTCTAAGGTGGGCTAGCTGATGCCACCGAACGGGTCGCAGGTTGCGGATAGCGCAAGGCCTCCAGTGGAGGTTAGCTGCGAATAGCGATCTGTCGTGAATAAGCAGTCCCGGACAACAGCGGGTCTTGTCTGACCGTCTTTAATACATAGTCTTACACACACCCAAATTCCTACACGTGTTCCTACCCACATCCTATCCCCAACATCTCACAAGGGCGGTGGTGACGTCCTGAGGCAAGGGTGCCGCTTCACCCCCCTAAGCCAGGGTGTTATGCGTTCCGTGCCCATTGGTTGGTTTGCAGTCAGGGGTAACCGACTGTATTTGGACGGAGCCTCACCGATACCTGGCCGCCTCGGTGAGTATACCTGGCCCCAGCGTGTTAATGGGGGCTATGACACGCTGGTACTTCTCTCCCCTACACTCGTGGGATTTTTATGGACAAAAACACAAATCTAACCAAATTTAACAGGCGGGACTTAACCGCAACTCAGTTAGCAGAGCGGATAGAGGAGGCGGCTCTGGACGATGGTGGTAAGCTGTCGCCGCGCAGGGGCTTGGCCCCACACCCGAAGAGTGCTGCAAAGCCGAAAGGCTCGACCCCGAAGCAGAGCACCTCGAAAGGTGAAAAGACTTTCAAGTCTCAAGTGGCCGTCAGTGAGGCCACCAAACGAACGGACAGCAGAGGGGGGGTCCTCAGTGCCTGGCACTGCTCCGGCGGCTGTTCCGCTGGCGATCGTTGCCAGCAGGAGAGACGCCCCAACACCCTCTTCCGGAAGGTCGAGGCAGCAACCTCTTCCGGCGGCAGGTCAGCCTGGGGGACCCGGAGACCCACTGAGGCAGGGCCTCAGCGGTGCTGGCCGTAAGTGGTACCTCCGGTACCTTGGGCGTGGAATGAAGCCGGAAGAGGCTCGTAGAAAGGCACTGGAGCACCGTGCCCCGAACGGGTCTCCTGTGGAAAGAGTCGACGGCCAGGCCGTTGCGGGGAGGAAAAGGCAGCTGCATCACACGTCGCCGTCTGATCTCCCCAAGGTCGAACCGAAGAGGAGAAGAACGCTGCAGCTCTGGAGGGCTCAAGAACCTCACTTGGCTCGAAGCGTCCGAAGGCAGCCACTTACGCCAGTGTAGCCAAGGGTACCTACTTGGCTGTTCTGGCAAGTGACTACCCGAAGAGGCTGCTGTCAAAGGAAGAGCTGACGGCGGTGGAGCAGGCACTCGTCGACGAGATGAGGAAGGGCTGGACCTCAGCGCTCAACTTCAACGGCTTCCAGTTCCAGGATGGTCTAGTCTTGGTAGACTGTATGGACAACGATGCCAAGGCGTGGTTGGAGTCAAAGGTGCCAGATGTCAGTACCACGGTGGGCGTAAAGCTGCGCACGTGTTTGCAAAAGGACCTGCCGGTGACCAATATAGTCACGCTTTACCTTCCTCGCACGGCTTGTGAGACGGTGGAGAAGTCCCTTGGCTTGCTCAACGAGCAAAATAAGGGTCTCCTCACCGAAACATGGCGCGTGATCCGGCACCTGGAGTCGAGTGGCGGTAAGGTGTTGACGTTGGGTGTGGACAACGAGGCGCTCGCGCTTCTTAAAAATAGGAGCATGCTGGTGAGCTACCGCTTCGGCCAGCTGAAGTGCCGACTGCATAAGAAGCAGGAGCAGGTGGGTGTGGGAGCGTCCACGGAGGTGAATGCAGACGATGTGCCCGGCACGTCATCGGCAGCAGCCAAAGTGGCGCCCTCCTGCCCCCTCACGGTCGAGGCAGCAGAGGCTGAGGCGTTGGCTAAAATAGATGCCGAGTTGGACTCGGTATCTCTGCAGGGGCTGGACCTGTCGCGCCTACGCGTAGAGGAGCACTCCAGCATTGAGAAGCCATCCGATGATGAGCAGAAACCTTTCGATACGCAGTCAGATGCCTATCTGACGCTATCGGAGGGCGAACCAGAGCTCTAAGGATGGTGGTCACCAGCGTGGCACAGATCAACCTGCACCACGCGAGGGCAGCTTCGGCTGTCATCGGCAGGTTGGTCTCCAGGTCTGACCTGGGGCTGGTGCTCATCCAGGACCCTTGGGCCGTCAGAGGCAGGATCTGCGGCCTAAATCAAGTGAGTATGCAATTAATTGCAGACGTTAGGGAGGCATCACCGAGAGCTTGTATCTTGGTGCGAAAGAACATTAACTTTCTCTGTCTCTCAAAATTTCTCAACAGAGATCTAGTAGCGGTGATGATCACTGGCGATTTCGGGAGTATTGTGGTGGCGTCAGCATACTTCCCGGGTGACGGACGGATGCCCCTCCACCAGAGATTCAGGATCTGGTGCAGCACTGCAGCAGCAAAAAACTACCCCTACTGCTAGGTTGCGATGCCAACGCACACAGTGTTGCATGGGGAAGTACGGACAACAACAGTAGAGGTGAGTGTTTACTTAATTATCTAGTATCCAGGAATCTCACCGTTTTTAATGTTGGGGCTGAACCAACATTTGTTACTAAAACTAGGGCCGAAGTGCTTGATATCACTTTCGGCAATGAGGGGGGCTCCCGGTTGGTTCGCAATGTCGGATCACCGAATTATTCTCTTCGACATCCACAGCAACCTCAGTTTCAGCAAAGTTATCAGGAATCCACGACGGACTGATTGGTCACTCTATCAGTCCTGTCTAGGATCAAACCTGAGTAGACTGAACCAGAGTAGGAGAGTATCCTCTCCGGAGGATCTCGAACATCTCTCAGTAGAAGTAGGCGAGACTATCTTGGATGCTTATCATGCAAGCTGTCCTGTCAAGCAAATAGACTCCAGCAGGGACAATCCTTGGTGGAACAAAAAGCTAGGGCTGCTTCGCGCAGAAGTTAGGAAGCTGTTTAATGCAGCTAAGAAGAGTAGCAACAAATGGGAGTTATATTCCAAAAAGCTAACAGAGTATAACAAAGAAATCCGGTAAAGTAAGCGGGCTCACTTCCGGAAATTCTGTTCCAGTATAGAGCAAGCCGCACCAGCGGCCAGGGTGTTTAGGGCGATCTCAAAAGGTAAAGTACTCTCTGAGCTTTGCCTAAAGAGATCGGATGGATCGTTCACAGAGGATGAGAAGGAGAAGGCGGAACTCCTCCTGCAAACTCATTTCCCTCTCTGTAGAACCATCTCAAATGAAGACAGCAGTTACGAAAGGATCCCCAACAGGAGACATGACTGGAGCCTGGCTGCAGCAATCGTAACTGAGCAAAAGATTAGGTGGGCAGTGAGTACACTTAGTCCCTACAAGGCTCTGGGGATGGATAGCATCATTCCCATCCATCTTCAGAAGGGTGTTGAACAGCTTATGTTGTTTCTTTTAAGTATTTTCCGGGGGAGTCTAGCTATGGGCTACATTCCTAGGGCATGGAGAACGGCTAGGGTGATCTTTATCCCAAAGGTGGGAAAGAAAGACCCATTTCATCCCAAATCCTTTAGGCCGATCAGCCTAACCTCCTTCCTGCTGAAAACCCTCGAAAAGATTGTGGACAATCACATCAGAAACTCGCACTTGATGCTTAGTCCTCTGCTTGCGCATCAGCATGCTTACAGAGTAAGTAAGTCAACTGAATCGGCTCTCCTGAGCCTGGTTGACAGTGTCCAGCGCTCTGTAAAGGCAAAAGAGGTAGCTCTCTGTGCCTTTATAGACATAGAGGGTGCTTTCGACAACACAGCTCATGATGTTGTGGTTAGAGCACTCTGTAGAAGGGGAATTGAGACAGGACTCACGTTCTGGTTGGGTAAGCTTCTTGAAAGTAGAATAGCGGAAGTCACTGTCAACAGTGTGACAGTTAGAGCTCAAACCACCAGAGGATGCCCTCAGGGTGGTGTCTTGTCACCACTACTCTGGAGCCTTGTGGTGGATGAGCTGTTGGATAAACTTACAGAAAATGGGTTCGAATGTCAAGGCTATGCTGATGACATCACTCTGATCTGCAAGGGTAACTTTGAGAGCACAGTGTGCGATAGGATAACAATGGGTCTAAAACTCAGCTTAGACTGGTGCAGTGACGTGGGGCTGAATATCAACCCAGCGAAGACCACAATTGTAGCCTTCACCAATCGTTACAAGCTGAAATCCATTAGGCCCATAACCATTGGGGGTATAGTAATACCGATCTCCACAGAAGTCAAATATCTGGGTGTCATCCTAGACAAGCGATTACTGTGGAGACAACATGTGGAACATGCTGTTCGCAAGGCCACTATGGCCCTAATGAGCTGTAGGTCTCTTGCAGGGAAGAACTGGGGGGTGTCTCCAAAGATTCTGCTGTGGATGTACACTGCCATGGTGAGGCCCATAGTCAGCTACGGGGCTGTGGTTTGGGCAAAGCGCGCTGACCTTGATGTCACGAGAAGGCAACTGGGCAAGCTCCAGAGACTTGCCTGCAAGTGCATCTCGGGCGCTATGCGCACTTGTCCATCCACAGCTCTGGATGTGCTGCTCGGACTTCCACCACTGCATTTGTATATCAAACACAGTGCGCGTAGATCTATTATGAGGTTAACAGAGGCAGGACCAGCTGATTCGGCTGCGTCTGCTACTGACCTGTTGCTGGAATATTCCCAGGATGTTCAGATAGCGCAGTTTTGTTTTGATAAACTCTTCAAAACAGAACTTAGTAACAAGTCGGAGTGGACCAACATGTCTACCACCTATGCTGTGAAACCACACGCTATTAGATGGTACACTGACGGCTCACTAACAGAGGACGGGGCGGGTGCGGGTGTCTGTGGACCTCGACTCAAATACCACGAACCTCTAGGGAAAGTCGCCAGCATCTTTCAAGCTGAAGTGCACGCGATTGAGAGATGTGCCTCCTTCAACATTGAGAGGGGTTACCATCGTAGGGACATAGCCATTTTCATAGATAGTCAGGCAGCAATCAAAGCACTCAGTGCACACAAGATTGTTTCCAGACTAGTGTGGCAATGTATAGGAACACTCAATAGGTTGGGTAGTAATAATAAAGTTACCATCTACTGGGTACCAGGGCATGCGGGGATTCCCGGCAATGAAGTGGCCGACATCATGGCTAGAAAGGGGGCTAGTACTCCTCTTCATGGTCCGGAACCTTTCTGTGGGCTGGGCCCAGGGGTCATCAGTCAGAGCAGTCATGCGGATCTTATGACTGCTTGCGAGAACTTCTGGCGTTTGTCGCAAGGGGCAAGGCAGAGTAAACGCCTGCTAAATAGTTATAACAGTAAAAGAACCAAGGAATGTTTAGAGTTGAGCAAAGAATCTCTCCGAATAGTCACGGGTTTCCTGACCGGGCATTGCAGACTGCGTAAGCATCTGCGCAATCTTAAGATAGGGGAGGAGAGTCTTTGCAGACTCTGCTTAGAGGAGGACGAGACTCCTGAACACCTACTAGAGGAATGCCCAGCCATCAGCCAGTTGAGGCTGCTCCATTTGGGGGGTCTTACACTTAACACACAGGAAATGAGAGCTCTTCGACCGGGTGACATCATCGCATTTTTGCGTTCGATTGGCCTGTTTGAGGAGCTTTAGCTCAGATACTAGGACGAGGGCACAATAGACCCTAGTGGTCGCAGTGCACCACCCTCAGACAACCATTATTATTATTATTATTATTAATTTAGCATATGCAATCGCACTTTTTTTAAAATACTCAACTATGCTTTTAGTGCACTTAACCACCTTCTGAACATTTTTTAACGCCAGAGACTCTTGAACAACAAGGTTCAAGGAGTGGGCAAAGCAACCTAGGTGTTTCTTTTGCAACAAATCGCATGCCTTTTTCATTGATGCGGCGTTGTTCGCTACAATCGTTTCAATTTTTGAAAAAACACCAAAGTCTTCACAAATGCTTTTTATAGTTTTTGCAATATTATCGCTGCAGTGAATTGTAACATTTAAGAGGGGCTGCGTAGCTAGAACTGCAGTTTTAAGTTTAAGTTCCTCAATAAAATGACATGTCACTGTGAGGTAGCTCTCGTTGGAACAGGACGTCCAACAATCTGACGTTATTGCGCAGTATTTAATTCCATCAAGCTTGATTTTCAATTTTGCCAATGTTTCTTCATACATATTTTTTGTGTGAACATGTTGCAGTGTTGTTCTGCTGGGCAATATGTATTTTGGATCAAGTTTGTGTATAAACCCACGGAAGCCCCTACCGCTCACAATGTTAAAAGGTAGCACATCTACCGCCACCATTTCAGCAAGACCATTGTCTAAAAAAGATTTCCTGAGCAATGTGGAGGCGTACGCTTCCGAGCGGCCCACAAATTAGTCTATTTTTGTCAAATTGTTGTTACTCACTGCTTTTGTTGGGTGGACATATGATCTGCCAAGTTTGTTGTGTTGCCAGAAGTTTTATATTCCTTTCCGCAAAGCAGACACTTAGCAAACAATTTATTGTTGCACTTCTTAAAATATGTCCATACGTCAGACTTGGTCTTTAAGCGCTTGCATGGGGGCTCAATAGTAGCAGCCCCAGACGTCAGATTTTTTGTTGTCGGAGCACTAGGAAAAAAAGCAGCAGACGAAGAAGCAGCATTGTCTCCATCTAAAACGCAATGCAATTATAAAATTAGATTTGTATTCATAAAGCCACAGCTACTAAAACTCATACTTGACTTGCGCAAAAACTTGTCCATTTAACTTGAGAAACTGCCAAGATGAAAACTTAAAACGGCTTTAATATTATATATCTTCTTAATATATATAAATCTCGTGTCACGATGTTTGTCTAAAAACTCCTCCTAAACCACTTAACCGATTTTAATAAAATTCGCACACCATGTGCAGTTCGATCCAACTTGAAAGATAAGGTAGTTTAAATCTCAAATTATTGTCGCAATTTTAATTTATTGCTAATTATTTGTCTGACAGTCCTAGAGCTGAGTTTTGCAAAATCTTAGTAGGCTACATTTAAAATTCAGTAGGAAAAATAATTCTATTCAACGTATAAATGAAATTATTTAGTTATCCGGCGCGCGTTGCTTCGCTAACAACTAAAATAAATAAAAAAAAAAAATTTTAAAAAACAAAAAAGTTTAGCTTCTGAATCAAAACAGTTTTTTTTTACGGTTTAAAATCGTACATTTTTAAAATGCCTGCAAAACGCAGAGGAGCTAACCTCAACAACGCGATCAGCAATGGGACACGACGCAAACGTGTTGAAAGATCTCAGCAATTACCATACCAAATCGAAACAAGAAATGCAGCTCAAAGAATCAGGACTGCACAAAGTCGTGCACAAGAATCTCAAGAACAGCGTGACGAACGTCTGCAACAGAATATTACGAGACAAAGAGCGGCACGAGAACGAAACATAGATACAGTACGAGTACTAGATCGACAAAGGCAACGGATCAGCCGCTCATTAACACGGCATCATTCGTTCGGCTTGCCTTTGCATATGCACCAGATATTAACTACTCAGCGCATTCAAAAATGGCTATCGGTGGAATAGATAAAGTATTTCAATATTGTCAGGCATTGAAATTTCGGAATGAAGCAGCCGGCATGTGCTGCGCATCAGGAAAAGTTGTGCTGTCACCTCTACCCGCTCCGCCGGAGCCTTTATTATCCCTTCTTACTGGCAATTCAGATGATTCCAAATTATTTTTGCGTAAGATACGCAAATTTAATTGCTTCCAAATGACGTCATTTGGGGCAACTAAAATTTGCGATCGTGCATCCGATGGACGTAATTTTAAAACTACATTCAAAATTCAACATTTTCGTCTTTGTTCGTAAATAATTTCATTGTACTAAAGGGTTATAGTAGTAGAATTTTTAGCCCCGGCTATAAAATACGTAGAAACAAAACAATTCAATATTACAAATCTTTTTGACAGGAAGAAGTCTGTCGGGTCCGCCGCTGCAACGCGTGGCTGAGTTAGCTAGTATATATATATATATCTATACATCTATACAAATATTATAAAGAGGAAAGGTTTGATTTTTTGTTTGTTTGTTTGTTTGTATGAATTGAATAGGTTCCGAAACTACTTGGCAGATTTGAAAAATTCTTTCACTGTTGGAAAGCTACATCATTCCTGAGTGACATAGGCTATATTTCATTTTCAAAAAAAATAGGCATCCTTACTAAAATTACGATAACGTAATCCAAGGTGTGAAAAAAATATCAAAAAACTACCTTACATCGCGTGCGCTGCGAAAACTATTGATGATAGAACAAAATGATATACTACATTTTTTTAGAACACACCATTATCTACAAAAAATCAGCGGCAGCATATCTCTAACTATTACAGTCATGACACAATAAGCGTTTTTTTATTGAAAAAAAGAAATTAAAATACCACCGCTACAAAAAGCTCTTTATTTGTACCTTGGTATTAACCTTGGTATTATTAAACTGTATTCGGCTAGCTATGCGTTGTAGGCGTCACTCGGGCAGGGGTACGGGAGGGGGGTTAAGATCACGAAATAAACTTGCCGCGCGGCTCACTCGCGCGGTCGGCTCCCTACGTGATGAACGTGTGCGGAATTTACGCTTGATAATAATTCGTTTAGTAAGTAACTAAACCGATTTAAAAAGTTTTTTTCAGAACTAAACCCATTTATATAAAATATTGTTCACTTAGTTATTAACCTAATAAATTACTTGAATATTTTTCATGATTTTCAATTTAATTTTAATAAATAGTAGGTAGTTGTGTACGTTGTAATATAGTAGCATATATAGCTTACAGTTATGCTAATTTAGTTCAAAGGCATTTTTTCTTTTGTCATTTTGAAATGCCTAAAAGATCAAGATCTCAACTTTCTAGAAATAGTTCCCAGGCCAGGGCATCAAAAATACGTCAAAATGAAGAATCTTCATCAGAAACTGAAAATCGTCTTTCAATTCGTAGACAATATGTGGCACAATCGCGTGCTAGAGAGTCGAGTACCGAGCGTTCGCAACGGCTCGCTGAACAAAATATGAGAACCGCTCAAATACGCGCGCGAGAATCCAGTTTGCAGCGTTCTCAACGGCTCGCTGAACAAAATGTGAGGACTTCTCGAGTCCGCGAGCGAGAGTCCAGTCTTGAGCGTTCAGAGCGACTAGCTGATCAAAATTTGAGAATTCCCGATCCATGAGCGGCATCCTACAGTTTTGCAGTTAGCTGTCCACTTAGAAAATGGCCAAAGGGTGTATTTTACCACAGAAACGGCTGTACAAGTGGCCCAAAATCCACGTAAAACAACATTGCTGGCTTTTTTTGAGCTCTGTAATGAAGATGAATTCGCAAAAACACTTCTTTACCACGAAGTCCCGCAATACTACACATGGGCCAATAATAAGTTCACCAGAAGGAAGCGTGGTGAGAATGTAGTTAGCTATCCAGGCATAAAAAAAGATTCCGCTTTAGGTAGAGTCTACGGTGTCCATCCTTCTCAATCCGAGTGTTTCTATCTTAGGATGTTGCTGCACCACGTACGCGGTCCAACTTCATTCCAGTACTTGAAAACCGTTGACGGAGTTCTGAAAGAAACGTATCAAGCTGCTTGCCGTGCTAGAGGTTGGCTAGAAAACGATGACCATTGGGAAAATACTCTCAGAGAAGCTTCGCTTTCTCAATGTCCATTACAATTAAGAGAATTGTTTGTGGTCATACTTTTATTTTGTCAGCCATCGGAACCATTAAAATTATGGAACATTTTCAAAGACGATTTATGTGAAGATATTAGACACAGAATCAGACAGCAAAATCAAGACATCACCTTACCATACAATGAGGACATTTATAACGAAGGTTTGATACAAATAGAAAATAAACTTTTGCAATTAAATGACAAAAGCCTAAGTGATTTCGGATTACCATCATCAGTTCGTACAGAAAGCAATGCAGCAGAGACTATGACTCATCGCTATGATACAAATAATTTGACCGCTTTTGTCAATGAAAACCTGCCAAAGTTAGTCCCAGATCAAAGACATGCTTTTGAAACTATAGTCGATAGCGTCATTCATGACAAAAGAAAAGTTTTCTTTTTGGATGCACCTGGTGGAACGGGAAAGACGTTTCTTGCAAATTTGATACTTGCCAAGATAAGACAATCAGGGAAGATAGCAATAGCAGTTGCTTCCTCAGGAATTGCTGCAACTCTCTTGAAGGATGGCAAAACTGCTCATTCTACTTTTAAACTTTCACTATCCGTCAATCTTGAACAACAATCTACATGTTCCATCCGCAAAAATTGACCTATTGGTAAATTACTACAAGACGCCTCATTGATTATGTGGGACGAATGCACGATGAGCCATAGAGCACATATAAAAGCCGTGAACAGAACCTTACAGGATCTAAGGAACTCCTCTGCAGTCATGGGCGGGATTACTTTTGTATTCGCTGGAGATTTTCGACAGACTCTCCCCGTTATTAACAGAGGCACGCGAGCAGATATCATCAAGGCATGCTTGAAATCGTCTCCCTTATGGACTACGATTGAAACATTAAAATTAAGGACAAATATGAGAGCTCATCTTCATGGAATCACTGATAGCGATTTCCCACAGCAACTGCTAAAACTTGGGGAAGGAATTTTTCCAACTCCAAATTTAAGCGGTCATTGTGACATTCTTCTGGATGAGTCTCTAGGCCAAATACTCCATAATTTGGAAAATTTAATAGATTCTGTATACCCTGATATCGAGAATTTGCACGAAAGAGACTTCCATTGGCTGTGTTCTCGGGCTATAGTATCACCTAAGAATGATACTGTCAATGAAATAAACAATCTGATTGTTCAAAAAGTCCCAGGCCAAACAAAAACATACAAATCGATCGACACTGTAACGAATATTGAAGATGCAGTCCATTATCCACAGGAATTTTTAAATTCGTTGAACCCTTCTGGACTGCCACCCCATGAATTGACGTTAAAAATCGGAATCCCAATCATGCTTTTAAGAAATTTAAACCCTCCGAGCATGTGTAATGGGACGAGGCTGCTTATTAAGGAGTTAAAGGACAATTTAATAGTAGCAACTATTATCACTGGCCCAGCAGGTGGTCAACTAGCTCATATACCGAGGATACCGATGATCCCAACTGATCTGCCAATCCCTTTTAAACGGCTTCAATTTCCGGTAAAAACATCTTTCGCATTAACAATTAACAAGTCCCAAGGCCAAAACTTCGAATTAGTAGGGATCGATCTGCGAAAGAAATGTTTTACTCATGGTCAACTGTATGTTGGTCTATCGCGAGTCGGAGCCCCTGAAAATCAATTTATTTTGCTGCCACAAAATAAAACAACATCAAATATTGTTTACAGAGAAGCTCTAACAAAATAAATGTATTTTCTTTTAGGGTTATGACCTCAATAATTGAAAAAAAAAAAAAAAAAATTAAAAAAATATATCAAAAAAAAAAAAAACCCCAAAAATATACAAAAAAAAAAACACATAAATACAAAAAAATCATTAAATAATATCTGAATTTAATTATTCTTATTTTTTTTATTTGCTCTTTTTTAGGAGCTCGACGCAAAAAGGGATGAATATGTGTCATATTATTATTATTATTATGAATGTGTTAAAATTAACAAATCTAAATGTAATGTTTAATGCCCGTGCGAAGCCGGGACGGGCCGCTGGTATATATATATATACTAGCTAACTCAGCCACGCGTTGCAGCGGCGGACCCGACGGACTTCTTCCTGTCAAAAAGATTTATAATGTTGAGTTGTTTTGATTCTACGTATTTTAAAGCCGGGGCAAAAAATTTTACTACTATAACCCTTTAGTACAATGAAATTATTTACGAACAAAGACGAAAATGTTGAATTTTGAATGTAGTTTCAAAATTACGTCCATCGGATGCACGATCACAATTTTTAGTTGCCCCAAATGACGTCATTTGGAAGCAAGAATTAAATTTGCGTATCTTACGCAAAAATAATTTGGAATCATCTGAATTGCCAGTAAGAAGGGATAATTAAGGCTCCGGCGGAGCGGGTAGAGGTGACAGCACAACTTTTCCTGATGCGCAGCACATGCCGGCTGCTTCATTCTGAAATTTCAATGCCTGACAATATTGACATACTTTATCCATTCCACCGATAGCAATTTTTGAATGCGCTGAGTAGTTAATATCTGGTGCATATGCAAAGGCAAGCCGAACGAATGATGCACGTGTTAATGAGCGGCTGATCCCTTGCCTTTGTCGATCTAGTACTCGTACTGTATCTATGTTTCGTTCTCGTGCCGCTCTTTGTCTCGTAATATTCTGTTGCAGACGTTCGTCACGCTGTTCTTGAGATTCTTGTGCACGACTTTGTGCAGTCCTGATTCTTTGAGCTGCAATTCTTGTTTCGATTTGTTATGGTAATTGCTGAGCTCTTTCAACACGTTTGCGTCGTGTCCCATTGCTGATCGCGTTGTTGAGGTTAGCTCCTCTGCGTATTGCAGGCATTTTAAAATGTACGATTTTAAACAGTAAAAAAAACTGTTTTGATTCAGAAGCTAAACTTTTTTGTTTTTTAAAATTTTTTTTTTTATTTATTTTAGTTGTTGGCGAAGCAACGCGCGCCTGATAACTAAATAATTTCATTTATACGTTGAATGGAATTATTTTTCCTACTGAATTTTAAATGTAGCCTACTAAGATTTTGCAAAACACAGCTCTAGGACTGTCAGACAAATAATTAGCAATAAATTAAAATTGCGACAATAATTTGAGATTTAAACTACCTTATCTTTCAAGTTGGATCGAACTGCACATGGTGTGCGAATTTTATTAAAATCGGTTAAGTGGTTTAGGAGGAGTTTTTAGACAAACATCGTGACACGAGATTTATATATATTAAGATATAGTTAAATAGTTCGTAGCGTTATATCTTAAAAAAAATATTTTATTTGCTTAGAACTTTATTTTGAGAATAGTTCGGTTTCACAATGTGAGAGTAAATATAATGGAATGAGAACTCGTGGTTCGACATTCAAGCCTGAAACTAAAACTGATTTCTTAAATCTAGTGTCGTGCAAAGCAAACCTCGGTTTGAGTCTTTGAGTGGAGTCTTTTTTGAGAAAATGCTTATGATTGCAATCCCACGCTTGTGGTTGAGTGAGAGTCACTCCTATCAATTATTTACGTTAGAAAATGCTCATACCGAAATATGCTTAGGTTTACGATCTCACGCTTATGGCGTGATTTTAGAGTTATGTTTATGTCTATTGCGTTTGTGGCATTACGCATGATTTACAAATGTACTTAGGTTCTAGTTTTATGTCTGAACCGTTTCCTGTGTTAGGATTTAGGGTGTAATATGATCAGGGTGCGTGCTTAATGTGTAAGGGTGCGATCTTATGTGAAACATATTTGAGGTATCAATATGTGTGCATATTAGATATCTCACTCGCCCACACTTAGAAATTTGCGTCACGTTAATTTGTTCCTATTTTAGGATACAAGGCGGGTTGATCTTGTTCGACATTCGGTAATTCTAATTGGTCATTACTTATTTCCTGTTCTTTAGGTTTACTATATTTTACAATAAGTGTTTTAGGTAGGCTTTTGAACTTATAGATTAAATATAATAATATGTTTAATATCGTAATTGTTAATAATGTAAAGGTTACTGTTTGAAATGTATTATAATATTTTGTGTGTTGCAATATTAATTCTTTAGTTTGGATATAAGACAATGGTTCAAGTTTAGTTACGTTATTGCTTATAAAATATTTTGTGTGAAGTCTAATCTTGAATTGATTATTGAAATTTCATTTATTTGCAGTTCACAATTATAAATTTTTATAATATTATTTCCTTTAATTTTAATTACATTGTTCATACAATTTTGATTGATGATTGATTCCGGAAAATTCCAAGTTAATACAATGTTTGGTTTTACATAATTTGTTTGAAAATTCTTACTTTGTTTTTGTTTGTTTAACAATTCCTATTATACAATTATTCATTATTTGTTTTTTTGTAATTGTGCCATATACTTTATTATTATTTATAAAATATTTTTCTTGAATATTTTCTGTTAAAATATCATCATTCTCATCTGGGTAAGGTATTATTTCGAAAATAGGTGTTTTACTAATTGTTTGTGGAATATGTGATATTATGTAAATTTCTTTCGTATCAGTTTTTAACGAAGTTGATGTTTTAATATTAAGAATTTTTTCTGGTGTAACATGTAATAAGTAGTCGTGTTTGAGTAATTTAGGGTTGAAAATTCCTAATCTTGTTAGTTGCATTCCCATTTCTATGTCTTCTATATATTCGGTAAAATGTTCTAAATTGAAAATTAGTAAATCGAATTTCTTGTGTTTTTCTTCTTTTGTTTTAAATGTATTCATGGTCTCAATTGCTTTGTTAATTGTTACTGTTAGCAATGTTATTAATATTAGAATTCCCTTTATTAGTTGGTTCCCTGTAATTAATGTATTTACTTGTATTAGTTTTCTTTTTCTTCTTAAACTTTGATTTGTAATGGGTGACTTTTCTACCTCTATTTGTTTCTTCAAAATGTTTTTCATCTAATTGTTTCAAAGTACCTGTTTTTTGAATGGGTTAGTTGTTTTTGATTTTACTAATGGTGACGCCCTGAATCTTGTATCTATTTCATACTCTTCTCGTGTCTTGTTAAGTTTTTCAATTTGTCTCTTTTTATTTTCTTGTGTGTCATAGTTTGGTGTTCCTGCGTATAAGAATATGTCGGCTGGTGTTCTGTTCGTTGTCTTGTGTTTTGTTTTATGATTTTATGTGTATAAAATAATTTCAAATTTTGTTTGTTTATTTTCTATGTTTGAGTCACTGTTAATTATTCGAAGTTTTTCATTGATCGTTTTGTGAAATCTTTCTACGTCTGCAATACCGTTCTTACTTGTAGTTATACTGATGTTTACTTTTTCAGCTTTCAACCATTGTTGTAATGCTGCACATATGAATGCTGAATCTTTGTCTGCTTTAATTTCGATTGGTTTACCCATTAAGTTGAAAATTTTTAAAATAGCACGTTTAGTTTCTAACCAATCTCTGCTGTTAACTTCTACTAATGTTGCAAATTTGGAATATATATCAATACATGATAAAAACTGTTTGTTATCTACTATGTAAAAATCCATTACGTATTTTTCTCTGATAAAATTTGATTCTGGAGTTAACTCGAAACTTAATTTTGTGTTTCTATGTTCTGTTTTTGAAATGTTACATATTTGACATTCATTTATAATATTTTGAATTATATTTTGATAATCTGGGTAATAATAATTTTCTTTAAACCAATTTATTGTTTTTTCTATTCCTGGGTGTAATAATTCGTTATGATTTGTTAATATTATCTCTTTGAACTCGGCATATGTTTGTAAGTCTTGTAATTTTAAATTACTCTTCATTGCTTTTATTTTGGTTTCTGGATTGATTATTTCTATGTAGGCGTTTTGAAAAATTGGGAAATCATTGTCGTTGTGAAAATATAAGACACTGTTTTTAGTACATAAATATTCTTTTATAATTTCTTTTGCTTTTTCAATCGTCATTTGTGTGTATGTGATTTTTATATTTTTCTTATGAAAGTAATTGGTTACTTCTGTCTTATTGTCCAAACCTTTGATTAATTCAATTTGTCTATTGTAATAATTTAATGGTCTTTCTGTAATCTGAATACAATTTTGATTGTCTTCTTGGGCACTATGTATAGTTGCACAAGTTGTCTCGTTCGACTCTTCTCCTAATAGATTTTCGTCAAGTTGTATACGTGACAATGCATCTGCTACGTGATTTTCTTTACCTGGTATGATTATGATTTTGTGTCAATACTGCTCCTAATGCTACATTGCTAGCATCTGTTGTAAGACAAAATGGTTTATTATAATCTGGATGGGTAAGGATTGGGTCTGAAGTTACAAGTAGTTTTAACTTTTCCTCTTTTATGTCTATTTTTGCTCCATTTTTTAGTTTTAATGTCATAGGCTTAACAACGTTTGCGAAATTTGGAATAAATTTTCTATAAAATCCACATAAACCTAAAAATTGTTTAATTTGTGTCGGAGTTGTAGGTATTGGGTAATTTCTAACTGCGATAATTTTATTCGGATTGGCTTTTATCCCTTCAGTAGTAACAATATGTTCTAGGAATTCTGTTTCCTTTTTTAGAAATTCACACTTGTCTAATTGCAATTTTAAATTGGCTTTCCTTAATCTTGTGAATACCTCAGTTAGTGATAAAATATGTTCTTCCAATGAAGTGGAGTAAATAATAATATCATCTAGATAGACCAAACAGCCTTTGTAGATTAAATCTTCCAATAAGTTGTTCATGCAACGTTGAAAAGTTTCTGGTGCATTTTTTAGACCAAACGGCATACGAGTATATTCGTAATGCCCATGTTTAGTGGAAAACGCTGTCTTAGGTATGGATTTTGGATCCATTTGGATTTGGTGATAGCCTTTTGCTAGATCGAGAGTTGTGAAGTATTGGCATCGGCCAAGCTTATCTAAAATTTCATCCATTATTGGAATGGGAAATTTATCATTGATTGTGGCTTCGTTTAAGTATCTGTAGTCTATTACTACTCTATATTTTTTCTTACCAGAGGCATCCATCTTTTTTGGAATTACCAAAACTGGCGAATTGTACGGGGAATAAGATTTTCTTATAATACCCTGCTCTAACATTTCTTTGACTTGTTTGTCAATTTCTTCGTGCTGACTATGCGACAGTGCATACAGTCTCTTGTAAATAGCATCTTGATGCCTTGTTATTATCGAGTGTTTTATGGTACTAGTGAAAGTCAAATTGTCGCCTTCGTGGTACTGAATATCTCGAAATTTATGTAATATTTTGGTAACTGCATTTTTCTCTTCCTCATTGAGATGATCTAACCGAAATTCGTTGGATTCTCTTAATTCTTCTTCTATTGCAAATGCTAAATGCAAATCTCTTTCTAAAGGTGGATCTAAACATTTTGGTTCTGTTTCTTCTTCTAAATTAATGTTGGTATCTTATTTAAATACGAACCTATATTCTCCTAAAATTACTGCTCCTTCTTCATAATCGAGCTTGGCTTTGCAAGCTTCCAAATAGTTTCTTCCTATTAACATGTCATAATGATTTGAAAATTTTTGTAAATAAAATTTTTGTTTTGTCGGATTAAGTTTGCATGTGCCTACTGTTATCTTTCTGTTAGTTCAATATTGCCATTAATTGTGTGAACGTTTAAATGATCTTTATCGATTTTAAAGTCTAAAAAGTTTTTATTCATAATATTAATAGAAGAACCTGTATCTATTACGCATCTAAGTGGTTTATCATTCATAATGATGATTATGAATGGGTTTGTGTTCTTCATTGTTCCGAGGCTTGTGCTAGAAAATTTACGGATGTGTCCATTTTTGACACACCGCTGTTGCCTCTTTTTGAGGTTGGTTGTTGAAAGGGGGTGCTTGTGCATTATAGTTTCTGTTTTGTGAATAGTTCATGGGGTTCTGTTGTCTACCTTGTTGGAGTTTGTAATGAAATTCGTTTAATTTTTGTCTGTCTTCCTGTTGGGTGTACTGTCTGTTAGTCTGGTTGTAGTGGTTATTTTGATTTCGATAAGGGTTGTTATTGTAATTGTTTTGATAGTTATGGTTATGTGATGCTTGGTTAGTGGGGTTATATGTTGGCTTTTGGTTATAATTTTCTTGATACTTTCTACCATGATAGTTTTTTGTTAAATTATTATCTTTATTATCTTTGGGTTTTTCAACCACACTATTTTCATATAAACCTTCCCTTTGAGCTGCTACATTTAACATATGGCTAGTTGTTATATCATACCTAGCTAAAATCATGAAAACTCTATCTGGTATTTTTCTTTTTATGACATCTTTAATTGTGTTGTTCATAGCATTTGTGTAGACAATTGTGTTATTGACATTATTATCTAAGGCTAGCTTATTGGTAATTACATATGATTTTTGTTCTAACTCTTCTATGAACTTACGGAGATTTCCTTGATAGCTAGTGTTTTATAGTTGTCGTAGTAGTTCCTCCACTGGAGTCTGGGTGGTATATTCCTCGATGATTGCTCGCTTCAACTCGCCCCTAATTATTGGCATGTGATAGTTGCGAGATCCTTTGGGCTTCTCCGATGACTTGCAGTTCTATAGCACCATATAGAATACTTTGCTGCCTTTGGTTTGTAGTAGGGTATAATTGTAGTATGAATTCTGTCCTCCTGATGAAAGCGCTTAGCTCCTGTTTAATTCCTGAGAACTGGGGCACTTGTCGGATTTGCGACAATGCCTGGTTTAGTTCTGCGTCACTTAGTACGACTGCCATGTTAATTTATTATTATTATTTTTTTTTTTTTTTTTGCTGTTTAATTTTTGTATTTTTGTTGTTTTGTAATTTTTGTTGCTTTGTAATTTTTGTTGCTTAAATTAATTAAACACCATTAAATGTGTTAGTTTCACGTTAGGTTCTTTTTTTTTTTTTTTGTATTTTTGTTGTTTTGTAATTTTTGTTGCTTTGTAATTTTTGTTGCTTTGTAATTTTTGTTGCTTAAATTAATTAAACACCATTAAATGTGTTAGTTTCACGTTAGGTTCTTTTGCGGATTAGTTTCTCGTTAAGTATCGCAATTTATTTGCACTGCTGCGCCAATTAAATAGTTCGTAGCGTTATATCTTAAAAAAATATTTTATTTGCTTAGAACTTCATTTTGAGAATAGTTGGCTTTTACAATGTGAGAGTAAATATAATTGAATGAGAACTCGTGGTTCGACATTCAAGCCCGAAACTAAAACTGATTTCTTAAATCTAGTGTCGTGCAAAGCAAACCTTGGTTTGAGTCTTTGAGTGGAGACTTTTTTGAGAAAATGCTTATGATTGCAATCCCACGCTTGTGGTTGAGTGAGAGTCACTCCTATCAATTATTTACGTTAGAAAATGCTCATACCGAAATATGCTTAGGTTTACGATCTCACGCTTATGGCGTGATTTTAGAGTTATGTTTATGTCTATTGCGTTTGTGGCATTACGCATGATTTACAAATGTACTTAGGTTCTAGTTTTATGTCTGAACCGTTTCCTGTGTTAGGATTTAGGGTGTAATATGATCAGGGTGCGTGCTTAATGTGTAAGGGTGCGATCTTATGTGAAACATTTTTGAGGTATCAATATGTGTGCATATTAGATATCTCACTATATATATATTATAATTAACCAAAATATAATTTGCATTAATTAGTACGTACGCGCACTTTTTGGCGTCACAATCATATTAAGGCCCAATTTCTCAATGTCCGGTTAGGTAAACTAACTGACGTTTAGTCAAATTTGAGTTTCTCAATGTCCGGTTAGGAGTAAATGAAAAACAAACTAACCGGAAGGCTGGGTCGCGTTTAAAATTTAAGCTGATTTTTTGTCACGATATATCGTTAAGAACTATCGTTAAGGCAAACAGCTGTAATTTGAATTGTTTATTTATTTTGTTATTAAATTAAAATGGCATCACATAAAAGAGTGTTTTATGTCCATGCATTTTACTGAACTGGAAGATGCCAAATTTATACAGCAGCTCAGGCTTACAAAATTTACGTGCAAAATCATTCTTGCAAGGATTGTAGATCAATTGGCTTGCCATCATATGTGGGATCTTAAACAGAAATCATTCAATGTTGCCGGAAAACAGCAAAACGTGCATATATGTGGCAACGCTGTTAAGGCGATAGTTACTTATCGATGATGGGTAAATTTGGATTTGAGAAAACCAAATCGTTTAATAGTGCATTTACACTGACGCCTTAAGGCGCGCCTTAGTGATACGGGCGAAAAGTCATTTACACTGACAAAAGGTCTTTAGAAATCAGCTGTTTTTTGTTTCGGTTGTAATTGTTGAACAAGCAGGATTTTGTAAAATGGAGCACAATTTGAATTTAATAATGATTGCTGCAATGGAAATAGGTGATTGCGTTGTTAATACGGCAAATGATTGCGTTAACTTTTTTTTTTTGGCAATTTTGTTGATTGCGAGAACTCAGAAGTGACCGCAGCAGCACTTGCCCATAATGCAATGTCTGGATTTGACTGCATTAGGTCGCGAAGCATCTGGAAGGCAGAGCGCAATGGCTGCTATTGGGAGATGGATGTCCCGAAATTGAGTGAGATGGCCTTTAGACACCTCTTCCAGCTTTGCGACACCTTGCGTCTATTCCTCTGGCAAAGCGGGTAGCCATAGCTCTGTATAGCCTGGGCTCATCTGCAGAGTACAGAACAGTTGCCAGTCTGTTTGGCATATCAAGTGCTAGCCTGTACAACATTCAGATTACATACTTGCACCAACGAAAATGAATATAATATATATATTATATTATATATTCATTATATTATATTCATTCTCGTTGCTTGCACATTCAATTTGGTTTAAAATCAGCTGTTAAAAGTTGCCACCTTTTATAATTTAAGCCGAAAATATCGATACATCGGCAAAAAAGGTCTTTATTTTAGCCCGTAGCATAGCGGCGCTCTTGCGGCGCGACGAAAAAGTCGCTATTTTCAAATATAACGGCCACATTTTGTATGGTAAAGGCTAAATTTTTCGAAGGCCTTAAGGCTAAATGCTAAAGGCGCGCCTTAAGGCGTCAGTGTAAATGCACTATAACTCTACCATTAAATTAAATTTGCGTTTAGCTAAACGAAAATTTAACCGGACATTGAGAAATTGGGCCTAAATATCGATATTGTACGAAAACCTCGATGTATCGCAAAATTTGTAAACCATCGATAGCATCGATAATATCGTCGATGTTTTTGCAACCCTAGATTGCGCTATGCTGTGCAACAAATAGGCAAAGCGCTGCCTCCTACTCGATATTTTTATTCGGAATTTGAACGAAATTAAATTTATTTGTTTGCACAAATCCCTCCATAGAACCTTTGTGTTTTTTGTTGCTGCATGTGCACGTACTTAGTTTTGCAGTTATGCTAAATTTGCAATAACTGCAAAACACCCGTGTTGGATCAGTGGGATTCTTCCTAATCTAGGATTTAAATTAAATGTTTCGCAGCCAGACATCTCGGGGTTTGTGCTGTTATACCTCTTTCGGCATCGTCAATTTATTTGTTTTCACTTTTATTTCACAATTAGTGATGGAAGTAGCGCCAATCTAGGTGTTAACACTTGAGGGAAACTATTCCATTTAAGTAAATATCGATACTTTGCCGATAGAAATACATTTATACTATTTTTTTAATCCAAATCTGACGGGAAACAAGTAAGAAGGCTCTAGTCGAGAAATCCCGACTAGGACATACCCTTAACCCGATACTTAACGCTTACAGTTACTTATGTGTGTTAAATCAGTGACCAATATGACCAAACTTCAATCTGCGATATCTCCGGTGTTTCTGAACCGATTTTGATCAAATTTTTTTAATGTTCATTAGTAGCTTCAAACCTCATTTTCACAATTTTGAAATTCAAGATTTTTTTGTTATCGATCACATGTGTATATCGAGAACCAGAAATGTTATCGAAAATTTAAAGCAAACTTGATCTTCTCATGGTATAGGAGAGCTTAAGTTTTAAGTTTCAAGTCTCTAGCTTTTATAGTCTCTGAGATCGGCGCGTTCATACAGACGGACAGACGGACGGACGGACAGACGGACATGGCTAGATCGACTCGGCTGTTGATGCTGATCAAGAATATATATACTTTATGGGGTCGGAGATGCTTCCTTCTGTCTGTTACATACATTTGCACAAAACCATTATACCCTTATTTACCCATTTTATGGGTTAAGGGTATAAAAAGCGGAAATGACATCACTGGTTTTCCTTGGACGATCCTCCGTGTATGTGTGTGTGTAGGCGTCCCAGTCGTGTTGTTTTTCGTCTTTGCACTCAGCGTTTTACTTATTGCGTTTTACCGCGTTCTTCGTCACTCGACCGTGACCTGATTTTAACTGATCGTTCCTGATTGCGGGCGACGATCATGAACCCTTTGCCTTTGTCTTCTTTTGTCGACGTCGGCCGGCATGTGCCATTCGGCCATGGTGAAATTACATAAGGTGGTCCCGTCGGCAACAGACCTCCACTTATTGTATGCTTGTATCGGGGGAAAAAAGGAAACATTTAAATTTTTCAAAACAAAATAATTCAAGTAAAACAATAATTTGCTTTTGAAAGCCTTAATAATTGAAATATCGTCATCTATGATTGTAGATATACGTATCAGCTTATGAACGTGGACCACAACTAAATGCAGCGGTGGGTACTTATCTCACTCAAGATATTTTTAAAGCTTCTTCAAAAAACACTTAAACTAATATTAAATGATTCATATGTGAAACATTCAGCTCTCCCAAGCTGTGAAGTTCATTTTTTTGTTGAAGAATTTGGGTTATTTTATTCCAATTGCTTCTAATTAAATGAAACTCATAGTAAAAAGTATTCCAACGAGTCGGCGAATAACTTTTTAAAGTTACTGATTTCTTAAAATACTTAACTATATTAAAAGTAAGTTTACAAATGTTTGTTATATCGTCATCAACATCCATTGATTTTTTTTTAGCGCATTTTGGAAAAGGTGGTTAACGCAGGACAAGTGAGTGTGTGGTTAAAAAAAGCTAACCACATTTAAGCCATAATCTGTGACAACCACTGTCTTGTTATTTAAAGTGCATCCAAACTCAGCTAGCAACTTAACCACCTTCCCTAAGACGTTTTCGGCTAAGCGAAAAAAATGATTTCTTTGTTATAACTTTACTAAACTGTATAGATGCTTAAAACCTGTGTTTTTTATTGTCCATTGCTTTCATGCCCAACAGCTTGCAGTGAATATTCCCATCCTTCACGGCAAATAGATTTTTATACTATAATTAATACGTGACCAATTAGGGGGACGACGGGTCTTAAAAATACTACACTTTGTCACAAGGGGGAGGGGGGAGTTTCGGGTTTTATCACGTAGTCATATTTTTTTTTAAATTTAACATTTTTTGAGCATTAAAAGTTGCGCCAAGCGTGGCAACACTGAAGTGCATATGTTTACATGTCAGCTAATTGAACTCCCGATGCAAACGCTAAAATGATCAACGATGTATCTGAGTGGATTGATGCTGGAAACGAGTTCGTTGAAAATAATAAAAATTTAATTCTAAAAAAAGGTTTTAATAAAATTTGGATATTAAAATAAAGCCTAAAAACAACAAAAATAGTGCGAACAAATTAGGCAAATAAATTTTGTAAATCCATATTTATAAATGATTACGTACAAACAGTGTGGGGGGGTTTGGCAATTTACTAAGGGAAGTCAAATGGGGCAGGGGGGGGGGGTGTAAAAAATTGTAAAAATAAACGAGTCACGTAATTTGGGTACGTTCCCTATTGGGTTTGTGCAATGTCCGTCATGGTGTCTGTCCGTCTGTCCGTCCGTCTGTCCGTATGAACGCAACTGTTTTTGACACCCTTAAAGCTAGAGCCTTGCAACTTTGCAAATATCTTGGTACATGTCTTCGTCAGACAAAGTGTTAAATTTAGGGCTCTACGACCCCAGGGGGCCTGGGAAATCGATAACAAGTCGATACACGTCGATGTGCAAATCGATAAAACATAAATATATCCCACATTTTAGCACCTAGAGTCACCAAATTTGGGGGCAACATAGCCGATGACATTCCCCAAAAAACTGAATCAAAAGTTTGGATGCCAAGCCTACCTATTACGCCCCCACCCACCCTTAAATTATAAGCAAGAATGCTTGTATCTTCTACAGTTTTTAGGCTATAGCCACCAAAATTGACATGAAGGTAGATACTGACATCTGACAAAGTTATGATTCAAAACTTTAAATGCCACGCCCCAAACAACGGGAAATGCCCCACCGCCCCAATAAAAACCGGAATGTATATTTCTTCGCCAGTTTTTAAGCTAAAATTATCAAATTTTATGGCAAGATAGCTGGTGACATTCTCCAAAAAACTGCATCAAAAGTTTGGATGCCACGCCCACCTATTCCGCCCCAGCCCCCCTCCAATTATAAACAAAAATGCCTGTATCTTCAACAGTTTTAAAGCTATAGCCACCAAAATTGACATGAAGGTAGATGCTGACATCTTACATAGATATGCATCAAAATTTGCCCCAAACAATTTGGTATGAACATTGGTAGTGATATCCGTAACAGGTGTGCATACAAATTTTGGATGCCACGCCCACTTATACCGCCCACCGCAATATCTCTCTCAGTTTTCGAGCTAGGCTCTTTAAATTTGGTATGAACATTGTTAGTGACATAAATGTTTTGGATGCCACGCCCACTTATACCGCCCACCTGCATATCTTTGTCGGTTTTTGCGCTAGAGTCTCCAAACTTGGTAGGGGGATAGAAAGTGCCTTCCGCCACAGATAAATGTCATGCCTACCCTTTCTGCCTGATTTTTATACCCAAAACCCTCATATATTACTATTTGCACTCAGAATCCTTAACACAGCTATGTAAACTGGTATCAAAGTATATCGCAGTCGGTTGCATAGGACTGCAACGTTTTAACTTGTTTTTAAATAATTATCACTCCAAAGGTAAGTTGTTAAACCATATCCGACGTTGGCTATTTTCATCATTTAACTCCGAATTTCCTCAAAATGCTTTACGTATAAAGAATCGACGTTTCGTGATACGGTTGTTGAATTGGGTATTAGAGTCGCAATATCTACATATTTGCCAAACTTATGACAATTATGAACATTGCAACAAAAAATTCTGCAACTTCCTTAAGTCCATCAACAGCCGCTATTTTAAATGGTCTACAATTCAGGACGACCCACTTCGTGAATACTTCGAAACATTTTTTATACTTTGATACCAAAGGTATCATAGTATATTGGGTTTGTGCAATGTCCGTCATGGTGTCTGTCCGTCTGTCTGTATGAACGCAACTTTTTTCGACACCAAATTGCAAATATCTTGGTACATGTCTTCGTCACACAAAGTGTTAAATTTAGGGCTCTACGACCCCAGGGGCCCTCGGAAATCGATAACAAGTCGATACACCTCGATGTGGAAATCGATAAAACACAAATATATCCCTCATTTTAGCAGCTAGAGTCACCAAACTTGGGGGCAAGATAGCTGGTGACATTCCTCAAAAAATTGGATACCACGCCCACCTGTTCCCAGCCCCCCTCAAATTATAAACAAAAATGGCTGTATTGTCTACAGTTTTAAAGCTATACCCACCAAATTTGGTAAGAAGGTAGATGCTGACATTGGACACAGATATGCATAAAAATTTTGGATGCCACGCCTCTAAACAAAGGGCCATGCTCCACCACCTTAAAAATAACTGAAATGCATGTATCTTCGCCAGTTTTCAAGCTAGAGTCACCAAATTTGGTGGACATATTGTTAGTGGCATCCGTAACAGATCTGCATCAAAGTTTTGGATGACACGCCCACTTATACCGCCCACCTCTATATCTTTCTCAGTTTTTGCACAAGAGTGTCCATAATTGGTAGGGGGTTACAGTGTGCCATCCGCCACAGATATGCATCACAAATTTGGATGACACGCCTACCCCTTCAGCATGATATTTATACCCAAAACCCCGATATATTACGATATGCTCACTGAATCCTTTACAAACTGGTATCAAAGTATATCGCAGTCGGTTGCGTCCGACTGCAACGTTTTTACTTGTTATTTTTTATTTTTATAATAAAAATTGGAAAATAAAAAATTGAAATTAAACAATTATTTCATAATTTTTTTAATTAAGTAAAAAAATAAGAGTTGGGTATTAATTTATTTATAAAAATTGAAAATAAAAGTTTTTCGATTTTTGGATTCCCAGCTAAATAAAAAGTTATTTGGCCGTATTTGAGTTAACCTCATACCTATAATTGGGTTTGTTTTTTTCAACCCCATAACTCTTATTTGCGGTTCCTGCTTATAATATCATAAGTTTGTACGCAATATACAATATAAGTTTAATAAGACCACTAAGCAAAGAATATTCTTTGCTTAGTGATAAGACTCATCTAACAAAGTCCAACACAAATCAGCAAGCAACGAGTCAAGCTTTTAACCACTGCACTGATAAGAAATAACAACAAGTATCGGGTAAAAGAACCGTTTAATGCTGCTGTTCTTATCTTATTATCTTATCTGATGTTAGTTTGCCTAAGAGTCAAATTTTAAGCATTGATTGCAGTAGTTAATTTGACTTTGACTTCGCGGAGAGAACTTTGTTTAAGTGCATTGTTAAAATGAATAAGTGTCCAATTGGCCCATCGAAAATTTACAAGCCCTCGGAGTAGACGGAAAATATCTGTTGGAACTGCCAGCATTTACAAGGAGTATTTCGATTTGCCCGTTATAAGAGATGTAGATTGGGTGTCGAATACCATTTGCACGCAATGCAACAACAACCTGCAAAACTGGGCTAAAAGACTGTGCCTAAAAATGGGGTTCGGCATCCCAATCATTTGAAAAGATCCACAAGGGCATCATACTGGCAACTGCTACGCTTTGTAGCGTACTGGTAAGCCCAATTAAAACAAATTGAGGGGCAGCGACGGCGGGACCCATTGATCGTAGCTCATGACGGGAGTGTGGGCGGGGTTCTTGCTGTCTCAAAAAGTTTGCACTACATTATTTTATTTATTATTATAGAGTCCCTAACAAAATATAGGCTCCCATGGAGCAACACAAGCAAAACAAGCGACATCGAAAATAAATGTCAACTATCTGATAAGTAAAAACTAACACACTACTAATATTCCTCATAGATACTTTTGTGGTCGTGGTTAAGCTGTTAATTACCACGGCTTCTTCTCTACCCACCCTACCATGGTCTATTGCTGCTAACACACAACAATAAGACCCCATTTGTATCCTTACATCATTATTGTTTCACCCCAATCGTTGGAACTCAAACACAATTACACATCCATCATTGAACTTAAATAATCTCAAGGCAAAATTTGTTTTCATATTTTTGAAACAATACGTTCATGCTTTAATTCATTTCCTTAATATCTACCCTTTACAATCCCTTATACTGTGTATTTTTATTCTCTATTGTATTCTTTGCATCCTTTAATTTTCGCTAACTTTATATGTATAACCTTTGATAATATTTTTAAACTCTTTACAACATCTGGTTAAACCGTATTATCATTTTTAGAAAACCTTTCGACACAATTCTGTTAACTCATCCTGCTATAATAACTATCTTAATAAATGTAGAATGAATTTCTCTCGAGATCCTAAACAGTTTTATAAATTTGTTAACTCTAAACGTAAATCCTCCTGCCTGCCATCCTCAGTTTTTCTTGATAATACGAAATCAAGTACGGATCAGGCTGTGGCCGATCTATTTGCTGAATATTTTCAATCAGTATATTCTTTGAGTTCTCATAGTTCTAGTAATACTTATCCCTTCTAAATTCAATCATCAAATTGCATATTTGCCCCGGTCTTAACTGAGTGTTCGCTGCTAAGTGACCTAAACCTGATCAAACCTGGCTTCTCGCCTGGTCCTGATGGAGTGCCCGGTTGTGTACTTAGATATTGCGCTGATACACTGTGCAAACCTTTACTAAAAACATTCAAAATGTCTGTTGAATCTTCTGTATTCCTTGATATGTGGAAGCAATCTTTTATTATTCCACTTCATAAAAATTCTTCAAAGTCCAATGTTAAAAATTATAGAGGGATTTCGAAATTGTCTGCCATTCCGAAAGTCTTCGAAAAACTTATTTGCTCTCAATTGCAGCACTCATGTAGTGCAATTATGTCGCCTTATCAACATGGTTTCGTAAAACGTAGATCTACTACCACTAACCTTCTAGAATTTACATCGCTTGTTATTAAAGGGATTCATAGCAAAATGCAAACTGATGTCATTTATACTGATTTTAGAAAGGCATTTGATTCTGTTAGTCATTCACTTTTGCTTCATAAATTAAACATTATTGGGCTCCCAATTAACCTTCTTTCATGGCTTTCCGAGTACTTGTGTGGCCGTACACAAAAAGTTGCCTTTAAATCATCTGTCTCTAAACCAATTTATGTATCATCAGGTGTCCCCCAAGGTAGTCACCTTGGGCCTTTATTATTTAATCTTTATATTAATGATCTTCCTGCAGTAATATCTAACTCGCACGTGTACATGTTTGCGGGTGACGTTAAATTATGTTTATCCTATAATGAACCTTCTTTCAGTAACTTACTACAGTCTGATCTTAGTGCACTATCTGATTGGTGCAACTTTAACCAACTTAATTTAAATTGTTCTAAATGTAAAGTAATGTCTTTCTGTAGAAGTACTCCTCATACTGCTCAGTACTTGCTTGATGGCTCACCACTCGATCGCGTATTAGAAATGAAGGATTTGGGTATTATTCTTGACCCAAAATTAAAGTTTGATTCTCATATATCGTGCATGGTTAATAATGCCATCAGTGTCGTTGGTTTTATCAAGCGGTGGTCGAAAGATATTAACGATCCCTACACTACTAAAACACTTTATACATCCCTAGTGCGTCCCATCCTTGAATATGGATCTTGTGTGTGGTTTCCGCAATACAGAATTCATCAGGATGGAATCGAATCTGTTCAGAAGAAATTTCTTTAATTTGCACTTAGAAGTTTTAACTGGGTTCCCGGTGTTGATTTGCCTTCGTATTCAAGTAGACTTCTATTAATTAACCTTCCTTCTCTTTTAAACCGTAGAACTATGCATGGAGTTTTATTTGTAACTAATCTGCTCAATGGTGAAATCGACTCACCCATTTTATTAAGTCGAATAAACTTAACTGTCCCTATTAGATCTTCTCGTAACTTTGTACCTATTAACCTTGATCGTTGCTCTACCAACTATCTAATGCATGAACTGTTTCGAGTAGTGTGCGCAGACTACAATAAGATGTTTTCACTTGTTTCCTTTGAGGCCTCCATTCCCATACTAAAAAGATCCATACTGCTTTACTTATCTAGTCATAGTCACTAATCACTAATCTTATGATCTGATTGGGCTTTTCTGGGTTTTTTCCAATCCTTGCAACAAATGTTGAATCATTAAATTTTTGTTAACTCCCCAGAATATTTAATTTTTAAACTTTTTCATTTCATTTCAGTTTGCTTACTGATTTAATTTTAAATTTTGTTCATTAATCTTAAACATTTTTGTAGCTTAAGCTCTACTTTTTAATTTAATTTAATTTTAATTTTTATGTCGACTGATATTAGTTGACAATAAATAAATAAATAAATAAATTACACTTGCTGGAAAAAATGTGCATAATTTTGTATATATATGGATATGTAATATATAAATCGGCATGCTAAAATTTAAATTAAATCGGTTATTTATAGGGTATGCATACTATAAAACATACATAAAACGCTTTTTGTTTCGCTTCTTTAAATTCCTTTTCTTCCATTTGGTTGAAACTGTATTTGTATTTAATGAACGTAAAGGTGGCAAAATGACAACAAAAGTTAATATGCCCAATGGTAATTGCTATTGTAGGGTATTTTCTCATTACTGGCACAAATTAAGAGAGTTAAGCGGCGATTCACTTACATGTGTTTCCATCGACGAAAGCTTTCGGACGAAAACCGTGCTGAAGAGCGGCTTAGGTGGGATAGTGATAGTTTAAGAGAGAGTTTTATGCGCAAGCGAAGAGAAGCTTAGCTATTTTTGCACGTGCAATTGGTTTTTTTCACGACTCGATGATTATGCAATACCTTAGCTCTAATCACTTGAATTAATTAGATGTTGTTTAATTGCACCATATGTTAAGCCGATTGGTTGGTTTTATTTTTTTCTTTTTACCACTGCACTTTGCACACACCTACATATCTGTACATACACATACATATATACGCAACAATAATCTACTAATTTCTCACCCCTTAAACATTAACAACTTTCATTTTACTTGTTTGTTTGCGAATTAATTTAAGGTATTTTACTTTGAGTTTTATCTTGTACTTATGTTATTTTTTGGTTTTTTTATTTGCTTGGTTTAGCTTTTAGTTAATTTTCACTGTTTGTAATGGTTTGTGGATCATTTGCATGTCTTTTTTTCTGTCTGGTTTTTGATAACATTACTATATCATATGTTTCACTCGGGGTTTTTTTAATTTTTGTTTGCTCGAATTTTAAAAAATTACGCGACGTTGGATCGGCAACCTCCAATTTTGTACTAATTGCTGCCCGCTCTCTGCCCTGCTCGTGCTAGCTTTACCCATGCGTTCCGGGGCCGAGAGATCTTATCCGGAGAGGAAGACTGTTCGCATTCTATAACTATCATCGGCTTTTGGTTAATTATAAACTGTAAAACAAGGAAATAAACCAAAGCTTGACATTAACAATAGTTAATGAGCGAATTTTCTGCAGCGCCGTCTTACCCCAAGAAGTCTGCTCGTATTTTACTGTTGTGGATAACAGAGAGGCAACGGATGGGCTAAACATTAAATGCAATTTAATGCAAATTATGCGCCGATGCAGCGGCAACTAAAGAAAATTTCTTTTTAGCCTTTATGAAATTTTTTTTTTTTTTCAAACTTCTTTAAGAAATACTCACTGTTGTTTTAACCAACGTCGCAGAACAAAACCCAGAACAACTGATTACCAATTAACATTTAAACTTGTATAACAATTTAAATTTATGCAACTTAATTCTCTTAATTTTTTTTTTTTTGCTAATTTTTCCTTTAAATGTAATGAATAAATCCACGGACCCACAAGTGGTTGAGTCAGCTGCCAGATTGTAAAAGGCAGAGCCGAGCGTAGCGATTAGCTATTACACCTCGGTATAACCTTAATTTCCACTGGCATTTCCGCCAAAATAGGGTGCAAAAACGAATAAACGTTGACATTAGCAAGAAGCTTGCCACATAATTTGATGGTTTTTGACCAGAAGGTGGCGCTTTAACTGTTCTGTTGTGGCTGCCACTATTAAGCTGCCTGTTTTTCTGTTCTTGTTAATTATTATATTTATTTTTTTGTTTTGTATGGGAATATTACAGCTTGCATAAACAAATTTGCAAAACTCAACAAAAAAAATCACAGTTTACAAATATATTTTACCAACATTTGCCACTGAGCCTACAGATCTACTCACATGTATAACCCAACCGAAGATGAAAGCCCATGTCGTCACTTAAAGATTTCCTTAGCCCGTTTGAATACGATGGTACGACAGCTGAAATTATTGCAAAGACCAGCGATTTGCCTAGCACATCATCTTCGATCGGTAAATTTATTGTCTAAAGATGTGAAGGTGTATGGATACCGCAAAAGACAGGAGGAGATCTTAGATTTATTTGGCGATAATACTTTTTCGTACTGTAAAAATATTCCTTGACTTATGCAATACAACAATTCGCCTAGATCGGAAGGCCGATCCTTACAAGTGGTGGTCAGCAAACGAAAAACAATACCCGACCCTTTCGAAATTTGCAAAAGTTTTTCTTTCTTCGCCTGGAAGTAGCGACAGCGCAACTTCAAAATTGGCTAAGTGCACTGAAGCAGTCGACACAAGGAAGCAAGGATGAGCTAATTGAGCGCCTCAAGAATATTGAAGCTCATAATCGTGGCAGCGCACAGTGGGCGATTTGGCTAACCTAGCGTAAGGAAAAAAATTTTCAACTTTTAAAATCTGCAAATTTTGATTTGCCGCCGATACAAACATGTTCAAGAAGCATTTCGATAACATCAAGACCAATAAAGATGGCATAATTGATCAGCTGTGAGCTTTCGAACACAATATATGGAGGCACAACTCTTTTTTTATTTTTTCTGCGTTTTTTACACATATTTAGATAGTTGTGATAAATATTTGATTTGATGTAATTAAGCATTTAAATTTTTATGAATTTCCTTTTTTTTAAATTTTCTTAACTTCCTCATCAAATGTCAAAGTTGAGGCAGGTCAATAAATGGTGAAACAATTGCCACTAATACAATTAAATATGATGTTTATGCATACACGTACACACACATGTGAACGCAGGCCAAAGAAAAAAAGAAATATCAAAAATCTCAACAAGAATAGCAAAGCAAATTAAGATCTTCACATTAATTTTATAAATACTCTTTCAGAATTTATATGCATGCGTGAACATCTGTATGGTGATTGCGATTGCAACATTCTTTGTTAGTGTCGACGACTTAAAGTAAGAAAGGATATAAAGAAAATGCAAAACTGAAATTTGGACAAAAGTAGGCCAGCAAGAGCCCAGCGCGGTGCATGTACATATATGTACTTTGTTTTTTATACTTTGACACCAAATGTATCATGAACGCAACTTTTTTCGTCACCCTTAAAGCAAGAGCCTTTCAACTTTGCAAATATCTTTGTGCAAGCCTTCGTCAGACAAAGTGTTAAATTTGGCTCTACGACCTCAGGGGGCCTGGGAAATCGATAACATGTCGATACACCTCGATGTGCAAATCGATAAAACCCATATATATCCCAAATTTTAGCAGCTAGTCACCAAATTTGGGAGCAAGATAGCCGATTGCATTTCCAAAAAGCTGCATCAAAAGTTTGGATGCCACGCCTACCTGTTCCGCCCCCAGCTCCACTCCAATTATAAACAAAAATGCCTGTATCTTCTACAGCTTTGAAGCTATTGCCACCAAATTTGGTATAGGTGTAGATGCAGACATGTGACAAATGCATCTAAACTTTGGATACCACGCCCCCAAACAACGGGCCGTGCCCCACCGCCCTAAAAAACAATGAAATGTTTGTATTTTCGCCACTTTTTAAGCTAGAGTCACCAAAGATAGCTGATGACATTCCACAAAAACTACATCAAAACTTTGGATTCCACGCCCCCACTTATAGCGCCCACTTTCTAAAATCCGAATACTCTATATCTTCGCCAGTTTTATCTAGTTATACCGCCCACCTCTATATCTCTAACAGTTTTTACACTAGAGTCTCCAAACTTGGTAGGGGGATAGAAGGTTCTATCCGCCACAGAAATGCATCACAAATTTGGCTGTCATGCCTAGCCCTTCTGCCTGATATTTATACCCAAAACCACCCAAATATTACTATTCGCACCCAGAAACCTTAACACAACTATCTAAACTGGTATCAAAGTATATCGCAGTCGGTTCCGTCCGACTGCAACGTTTTTACTTACGTTTTTACAAGAAGTGCGGCCGGCGATGCACACATACATATAAACTGAGCTCACACAGACTGTGTGCTGACTCTCACTCTAAACATCACGTTCCGATCCAAAGACTCGAGTCAGTGCTGTTGCTTACCATCTCGCGAGCAATATAGGAAACAGAATGACTTGCATTTTCTACACAGCAAATGAATTTTTCAAGCTTTACAAGTTTTTTTCTGATGAGAGTGCGTTGTACTGTTTGAAGTCTCTATACTATTATTTGCTTGGTGTTGCCACCAAAAATATCAATGCACCAAAGTTTTGCATCTCGTCGAAGAAAACAGCTGCAATGAGCTTATGAAGGCAACACGTACAAGTCTATACAAATGTGGAAAACGCAGTGAAAAGGATATAGTCTCAATGGTTGGCACAGATACCGACGCATCTAAAAAAAATGAAAAGAAGCTTGGATATAGACCAACAGCTTCATATAAAATATACTTCTGAGGTTGCTTTGGCCCTCTACATTGATGGCATTTACACAAAAAACTCATAAAAGCTTTTGCAAGTAGGCACAAATGAGCGAAAAGCTATTGTTTTTCCAACATATGATGTTTTGCGATCTGCCAAGAAGGTGTGTTATCCGAATTCCATTAGAAGGGAAGAATGTTGGACAGAAAATGTATGGAATTTGAAACTTTTTTCTAAATGGGGTTGCAATGGGAATTCGGGACACGCAACTTATCGCCAAAGCTTCAAAGCAACTCGGAACTTAAAATGGATTATGAGCACTTGTTTTTCATTTGTATTGTGCCGCTACAGGTGCAATTGGGAAGCTGCATACTTTGGAAAAGACCTCGAATATTATCGACTCAGTATTGTACACCTCTTAAAATAATGATTGCCAAAGAGACTGCAGATTTTTTGTTTTGAATGTATGTGCATCAAGTTAGCAACGGATGGCCAGCAACGACTATCGACACTATCGCAACCACGATTAATCGAGTTGATTTTTAATGGTTTTTTGACTTTTTATGAATGAAAAGTCGTGCAAAATTATGAAAAAAATATATATTTATTATTTTTATGCAACATTTGGACAATTTCAGTTATAAGAATGGATAAATCATGTGGTTGAAAGATAACATTTTTACTATTTCTTAAATATCTCAGCTCAAGGGCATCGGATAAGGAAACCGCCTATGCACAAAGAAAGCGTACGATTTCACCTTTCTAATAAAGTATGATATAGAAAATCCTGTGTGTACGTTTTTGAGATATTTTAGAAAGAGTGCAGCTACCTCGATGACAGCCCCATACAAAATGACTGCCAAAACACATGCCTCGGTACAAGTGTGGGAAAGCTATTGCAATTAAATTAAGACAATCCTGTGTGTACGTTTTCGAGAAAATTAATTAATTATATGTTAACATCAAAAAGTTCACAAACAAGGCATTGCGATCTAAAAGTTCCAAAATGAACTAAGCTACTACGTAACAAAAAGCTGGATGATATAGAGCAGCATTTTAACATACTGTAAGAGCAGTTCACGTTCTTATTAATGTTTATGAATGAAAATGAACAAATTTGCATAAAAGATGTGCATTTTTGTCATTATTTAAACAATTAACAACTAATAAAATAGATATAAATAACTAAAATAACATTTCATATTTCGGCACTTTGCCGCCATTTAAAATAATGCAAGAAAACATGAACAATGTGACCTTTTTTTTTAACCGGGTAGCAGCTTTTTTTGTTAAAAACAAGGTTGCAGCTTCCTGTTTTTACCGTTTCCTAATAATTATAAAGAAAAATATGCCGCCTGTAATACGAAGGTAGGAAAATTAATTTTTAAATATATTTATAATACATAATAAACATTCTTTACTTTTTTTCCTTGCAGAGAATTTGAATCTCTCGAAAGAGAATTAAAAACACTCTCGAATAGGGTTAATCAAATCCATAAAGAGATTAAATTATTAAAGGTTAAAGTTCGAAATCAGCAGCAGTTCAAACACACAATTAAATTGACATATATATTTTTTTTTACTTTCAATACATAAATTTAATATAACTAAACTGACTTTGCATTTCACTTCGAACTTGTTAGCATTATTGATTGTTTCTTAAAACTTTTAATGAAGATGCATAAGAGAATGTCTACAATTTCGGTGACACCTTCAAATAATGCAAATCTTCAAGCAATATTTGATGGCGAACGTTTGGAGCGTGGATCTCTTGTGCTATTGCGTCGTCTCTTGATGACCCTAAAGTATGGCTTCCTCGAGTTGTTAATGCTGCCGATAAACCTTGGCAGGCGTCTGCTGGATCGGCGACTTGTAAGCAGCCTGCTAATTGGTATTATTATCCATAACGTGCCAGGACCGCATGCGGCATACTTGAACATCCTTTATCAAATAAAATATCTTTATGCCATAATTAAAACTGGGTTCCAGGGCTTAACAAAAGTAATAAAAAACTCTTTTCCACACCACCATTGAGGTGGAGTTATGCGCGTTTTTTTAGTGTGGTATCACCAGTAGGCCTAATCCACAACACTATATACTATTTATATATTATTTGAACTAAGCTCACAAAGCTTGCAAATAGTATTATCTATTTTTGTTTTATACAACTTGTTCATACAATTCTCACATATGAAACGATCGCAACTAGAGCATCTATATTCTGATAATGATGTATTCTTAAACGAGCAGTGAAGACATACATCATTTAAAGAATCTCCATATGGGAGAATTTTATCAAACAATTCGCTTCTGTATATGTCAGGTTTCTCTAAGTTTTGAAGTGAAACGTTTGACACATACGATTCTGCAAATTGTAAAATCAAAACGCCGCAATTGTTACTGTCAGATTGCAAATCATGTTCCATTGAGATGATTGAATAATTTCCACCATTATTCAATCCATTCAACATTTGAAGATAGTGATTTGCAAGTACTTTAGAGCTTCGTGTAATCCCAAACTATCTCTCGTCTCTTTTGATTAATAATTAATAAAAAGAAATGATGATTGTAACAATGAGGAATTATTAAATTGGTATTACTTAGTAAACCATTTTTAATGGCCTCCCCATTATTGCGCCAACTATTATTTAGTTGACAAGGCAAGTTTATAAAAGAGTCAGCTTTTTTTTTCGTATAAAATTGCTGTAAGGCAAGCATCAACAATCAAATTTGTTAGCCAATTACTGCCGGTTAACGAAAATAAGTCTGTTGTTGTCATGTAATACATGAAGCCACGTAAATAAGTGTTAGCATGTATACACGTATACAATGTTTCACAACTTAAAATGTAAAGCTCTGAATCGCATTTTAAATTTTCATGATTTTTTAAAATGGACAAATATTCCTTGTATTTTAATTCCATTTTAAAAATATTCTTGCATTCATGATTTTCTTGGGCTTTTAATAAACCAGAAAAATCACTTTTAAACATTCCTACTTTTAATTTTTTCTTTAGCGACTTCTGCCAGCTTTCCTTATGCTTGGAAAGCTTTCGCTTGCTCGACATTTCATCAAAACCTTTTGAAGGTTTCGATAAATGGTATTTTTTCTTTGGTTTTAAAACCATTTCATCAAATGGTTGCAGAACTTCTGGTTTTGCTAACTCAACTTGTCTAGCAATGGTCTTTGAAACGTCATTTAGCTGGCGAATAAATCGTCCTAGCTTAAAGCCATTTTTGTTGTTCGTTTTAATAACACTATGTTTAAGTGTTCTAAAAAACGATTCCACTGGAGCATTACTTGGCCTTTTATTCGAATCATCAATAAAAGAACCAATAATATTGGTCCAAAACGGCGCGTATACAATATATTCATTTATAATTAACTCCAGCATTTCTGGACACCAATAAGAGTTTAATCAACAAAAGGTGCTTGTATTGAGTGATACAAGTAGCTGCACTTCTGTGTATATTTTGTTAAATTTTACTCTAAATGGACTTTTTTCAGCAATAGACTTCAATGTTCGATCTTGAAAAATATATTCGTCATTGTTTGTCTCTGAAAATTTTGCACTATCCATTAAACTTGGTGTGGATGACTGCTCAGAATATTTAGAGAAATAATAAACAGCATCATCCACATTTTTATCAAGTTTGGGGGAAAGAAGAATAATTGCTATATATTTAAACCATTCTTCCAAATCTCTAGCATTATTTACTGAGTAAGCACAGCCCAAAGCATTTCTTAAAAAGGTCCGGAGCTCAATATTGTTTAAGCCAACCACTTCGTCTATGTTGCGACACATTATTTTGCAGTAATGGCATGAACAAAATTGAACACAGACTTTGGGCAATTTACAACTAATATTATATACGACATTATAACAAATTTCGTTATATGTCGCAATATCAATGTTGTTACACTCTTTTAAAATGGCCCCAATTATTGCCAAACTAACATCTGTAGTAATTCTTTTGCAGAGAGGCCATTTCAGATTATTTTTTTTGCAAAACTCTTGCAGATCGTACAAAAGTCTTCCTATATCATATGATGTATGATTAGGAAGAATTGCATGTGCGACAGGAAAGACTATTTTGTTTTCTGGAAGATGAGCAACCAATGAAAAAAAAAATAAAAGTATTCGTTTCTTCACAAAATTCATTGGTTTCACTACATTACCAGTAGCATCAATATGTAGAGTGTGCGGTTTTATAGTTTCTAGTTTCGTTGAAAGAAACTGAATGAAATGAGAAAACCCATTTGAAATCATATCGTAAGCATCCTTAAACGGATCCTTATCGAAATCAAATTTTTTGTTTTCCTCGCATAATAAATTTCTGTAAGTGCTTAAGTTTGTATTGGTCATCTGGTCATGACCAACTCGAGCACGAGACATATTTAGATTATTTATTTTTTGCGATCTGTATTGAAACGCTGTTTTGTTTCTTATTGCAGCCTTTTCCATAAATCGGTTAATGGATCTGCACTGCGTTGACTTTATAAGTCCAATCGTATGGGAAATTTGTGGACTGCTTGTGTATACAGACACAAGTCCATCATGATGGATGTTTACAGTATCCATATGCAACAAAAGATCTTTTGTTTAATCTTATATGTTTAAAATATAAAACGCATGCATTATTATGAGAAGTGTATGCTTCTCGAAGAATGTGTTCAATACATGCTTTTTGGGAAAAATGACCATATAGTTCATTTAAAATGACTGTAAATTGAGGAATGGTCAATTTTGTGTCAAAAATTTTGCAATCGGAAAATTTTGCTTGGCAACTTTTCACATTAGCGACTAAATGAACTGACTTGTTTAAGCTATCGTTAGTGTTGTAGCATTTCTTTCTTAAGCATTTCAATGCACCTTCAACATAGCTTGCGTCCATTTTTTTAATTGACGTACCAGTATTAATAATATTAACACTATTATTGTTGATCAACCGTGAACTTGAATTAATATTAGTGTCTATGACACTAATATTATTACTGTCGTTGATCAACGTAGAGCTCAATTTATTGATAGTGTCAGTGTTTGACAACTCATCAATAACATTATTACAAGAAACAATGTTGGTGTCTGTGTTAGACTCACTCTGACAATACCCGACCCTTTCGAAATTTGCAAAAGTTTTTCTTTCTTCGCCTGGAAGTAGCGACAGCGCAACTTCAAAATTGGCTTAGTGCACTGAAGCAGTCGACACAAGGAAGCAAGGATGAGCTAATTGAGCGCCTCAAGAATATTGAAGCTCATAATCGTGGCAGCGCACAGTGGGCGATTTGGCTAACCTAGCGTAAGGAAAAAAATTTTCAACTTTTAAAATCTGCAAAATTTGATTTGCCGCCGATACAAACATGTTCAAGAAGTATTTCGATAACATCAAGACCAATAAAGATGGCATAATTGATCAGCTGTGAGCTTTCGAACACAATATATGGAGGCACAACTCTTTTTTATTTTTTCTGCGTTTTTTACACATATTTAGATAGTTGTGATAAATATTTGATTTGATGTAATTAAGCATTTAAATTTTTATGAATTTCCTTTTTTTTAAATTTTCTTAACTTCCTCATCAAATGTCAAAGTTGAGGCAGGTCAATAAATGGTGAAACAATTGCCACTAATACAATTAAATATGATGTTTATGCATACACGTACACACACATGTGAACGCAGGCCAAAGAAAAAAAGAAATATCAAAAATCTCAACAAGAATAGCAAAGCAAATTAAGATCTTCACATTAATTTTATAAATACTCTTTCAGAATTTATATGCATGCGTGAACATCTGTATGGTGATTGCGATTGCAACATTCTTTGTTAGTGTCGACGACTTAAAGTAAGAAAGGATATAAAGAAAATGCAAAACTGAAATTTGGACAAAAGTAGGCCAGCAAGAGCCCAGCGCGGTGCATGTACATATATGTACTTTGTTTTTTATACTTTGACACCAAATGTATCATGAACGCAACTTTTTTCGTCACCCTTAAAGCAAGCCTTTCAACTTTGCAAATATCTTTGTGCAAGCCTTCGTCAGACAAAGTGTTAAATTTGGCTCTTCGACCTCAGGGGGCCTGGGAAATCGATAACATGTCGATACACCTCGATGTGCAAATCGATAAAACCCATATATATCCCAAATTTTAGCAGCTAGTCACCAAATTTGGGAGCAAGATAGCCGATTGCATTTCCAAAAAAGCTGCATCAAAAGTTTGGATGCCACGCCTACCTGTTCCGCCCCCAGCTCCACTCCAATTATAAACAAAAATGCCTGTATCTTCTACAGCTTTGAAGCTATTGCCACCAAATTTGGTATAGGTGTAGATGCAGACATGTGACAAATGCATCTAAACTTTGGATACCACGCCCCCAAACAACGGGCCGTGCCCCACCGCCCTAAAAAACAATGAAATGTTTGTATTTTCGCCACTTTTTAAGCTAGAGTCACCAAAGATAGCTGATGACATTCCACAAAAACTACATCAAAACTTTGGATTCCACGCCCCCACTTATAGCGCCCACTTTCTAAAATCCGAATACTCTATATCTTCGCCAGTTTTATCTAGTTATACCGCCCACCTCTATATCTCTAACAGTTTTTACACTAGAGTCTCCAAACTTGGTAGGGGGATAGAAGGTTCTATCCGCCACAGAAATGCATCACAAATTTGGCTGTCATGCCTAGCCCTTCTGCCTGATATTTATACCCAAAACCACCCAAATATTACTATTCGCACCCAGAAACCTTAACACAACTATCTAAACTGGTATCAAAGTATATCGCAGTCGGTTCCGTCCGACTGCAACGTTTTTACTTACGTTTTTACAAGAAGTGCGGCCGGCGATGCACACATACATATAAACTGAGCTCACACAGACTGTGTGCTGACTCTCACTCTAAACATCACGTTCCGATCCAAAGACTCGAGTCAGTGCTGTTGCTTACCATCTCGCGAGCAATATAGGAAACAGAATGACTTGCATTTTCTACACAGCAAATGAATTTTTCAAGCTTTACAAGTTTTTTTCTGATGAGAGTGCGTTGTACTGTTTGAAGTCTCTATACTATTATTTGCTTGGTGTTGCCACCAAAAATATCAATGCACCAAAGTTTTGCATCTCGTCGAAGAAAACAGCTGCAATGAGCTTATGAAGGCAACACGTACAAGTCTATACAAATGTGGAAAACGCAGTGAAAAGGATATAGTCTCAATGGTTGGCACAGATACCGACGCATCTAAAAAAATGAAAAGAAGCTTGGATATAGACCAACAGCTTCATATAAAATATACTTCTGAGGTTGCTTTGGCCCTCTACATTGATGGCATTTACACAAAAAACTCATAAAAGCTTTTGCAAGTAGGCACAAATGAGCGAAAAGCTATTGTTTTTCCAACATATGATGTTTTTGCGATCTGCCAAGAAGGTGTGTTATCCGAATTCCATTAGAAGGGAAGAATGTTGGACAGAAAATGTATGGAATTTGAAACTTTTTTCTAAATGGGGTTGCAATGGGAATTCGGGACACGCAACTTATCGCCAAAGCTTCAAAGCAACTCGGAACTTAAAATGGATTATGAGCACTTGTTTTTCATTTGTATTGTGCCGCTACAGGTGCAATTGGGAAGCTGCATACTTTGGAAAAGACCTCGAATATTATCGACTCAGTATTGTACACCTCTTAAAATAATGATTGCCAAAGAGACTGCAGATTTTTTGTTTTGAATGTATGTGCATCAAGTTAGCAACGGATGGCCAGCAACGACTATCGACACTATCGCAACCACGATTAATCGAGTTGATTTTTAATGGTTTTTTGACTTTTTATGAATGAAAAGTCGTGCAAAATTATGAAAAAAATATATATTTATTATTTTTATGCAACATTTGGACAATTTCAGTTATAAGAATGGATAAATCATGTGGTTGAAAGATAACATTTTTACTATTTCTTAAATATCTCAGCTCAAGGGCATCGGATAAGGAAACCGCCTATGCACAAAGAAAGCGTACGATTTCACCTTTCTAATAAAGTATGATATAGAAAATCCTGTGTGTACGTTTTTGAGATATTTTAGAAAGAGTGCAGCTACCTCGATGACAGCCCCATACAAAATGACTGCCAAAACACATGCCTCGGTACAAGTGTGGGAAAGCTATTGCAATTAAATTTAGACAATCCTGTGTGTACGTTTTCGAGAAAATTAATTAATTATATGTTAACATCAAAAAGTTCACAAACAAGGCATTGCGATCTAAAAGTTCCAAAATGAACTAAGCTACTACGTAACAAAAAGCTGGATGATATAGAGCAGCATTTTAACATACTGTAAGAGCAGTTCACGTTCTTATTAATGTTTATGAATGAAAATGAACAAATTTGCATAAAAGATGTGCATTTTTGTCATTATTTAAACAATTAACAACTAATAAAATAGATATAAATAACTAAAATAACATTTCATATTTCGGCACTTTGCCGCCATTTAAAATAATGCAAGAAAACATGAACAATGTGACCCTTTTTTTTTAACCGGGTAGCAGCTTTTTTGTTAAAAACAAGGTTGCAGCTTCCTGTTTTTACCGTTTCCTAATAATTATAAAGAAAAATATGCCGCCTGTAATACGAAGGTAGGAAAATTAATTTTTAAATATATTTATAATACATAATAAACATTCTTTACTTTTTTTCCTTGCAGAGAATTTGAATCTCTCGAAAGAGAATTAAAAACACTCTCGAATAGGGTTAATCAAATCCATAAAGAGATTAAATTATTAAAGGTTAAAGTTCGAAATCAGCAGCAGTTCAAACACACAATTAAATTGACATATATTTTTTTTTTACTTTCAATACATAAATTTAATATAACTAAACTGACTTTGCATTTCACTTCGAACTTGTTAGCATTATTGATTGTTTCTTAAAACTTTTAATGAAGATGCATAAGAGAATGTCTACAATTTCGGTGACACCTTCAAATAATGCAAATCTTCAAGCAATATTTGATGGCGAACGTTTGGAGCGTGGATCTCTTGTGCTATTGCGTCGTCTCTTGATGACCCTAAAGTATGGCTTCCTCGAGTTGTTAATGCTGCTGATAAACCTTGGCAGGCGTCTGCTGGATCGGCGACTTGTAAGCAGCCTGCTAATTGGTATTATTATCCATAACGTGCCAGGACCGCATGCGGCATACTTGAACATCCTTTATCAAATAAAATATCTTTATGCCATAATTAAAACTGGGTTCCAGGGCTTAACAAAAGTAATAAAAAACTCTTTTCCACACCACCATTGAGGTGGAGTTATGCGCGTTTTTTTAGTGTGGTATCACCAGTAGGCCTAATCCACAACACTATATACTATTTATATATTATTTGAACTAAGCTCACAAAGCTTGCAAATAGTATTATCTATTTTTGTTTTATACAACTTGTTCATACAATTCTCACATATGAAACGATCGCAACTAGAGCATCTATATTCTGATAATGATGTATTCTTAAACGAGCAGTGAAGACATACATCATTTAAAGAATCTCCATATGGGAGAATTTTATCAAACAATTCGCTTCTGTATATGTCAGGTTTCTCTAAGTTTTGAAGTGAAACGTTTGACACATACGATTCTGCAAATTGTAAAATCAAAACGCCGCAATTGTTACTGTCAGATTGCAAATCATGTTCCATTGAGATGATTGAATAATTTCCACCATTATTCAATCCATTCAACATTTGAAGATAGTGATTTGCAAGTACTTTAGAGCTTCGTGTAATCCCAAACTATCTCTCGTCTCTTTTGATTAATAATTAATAAAAAGAAATGATGATTGTAACAATGAGGAATTATTAAATTGGTATTACTTAGTAAACCATTTTTAATGGCCTCCCCATTATTGCGCCAACTATTATTTAGTTGACAAGGCAAGTTTATAAAAGAGTCAGCTTTTTTTTCGTATAAAATTACTGTAAGGCAAGCATCAACAATCAAATTTGTTAGCCAATTACTGCCGGTTAACGAAAATAAGTCTGTTGTTGTCATGTAATACATGAAGCCACGTAAATAAGTGTTAGCATGTATACACGTATACAATGTTTCACAACTTAAAATGTAAAGCTCTGAATCGCATTTTAAATTTTCATGATTTTTTAAAATGGACAAATATTCCTTGTATTTTAATTCCATTTTAAAAATATTCTTGCATTCATGATTTTCTTGGGCTTTTAATAAACCAGAAAAATCACTTTTAAACATTCCTACTTTTAATTTTTTCTTTAGCGACTTCTGCCAGCTTTCCTTATGCTTGGAAAGCTTTCGCTTGCTCGACATTTCATCAAAACCTTTTGAAGGTTTCGATAAATGGTATTTTTTCTTTGGTTTTAAAACCATTTCATCAAATGGTTGCAGAACTTCTGGTTTTGCTAACTCAACTTGTCTAGCAATGGTCTTTGAAACGTCATTTAGCTGGCGAATAAATCGTCCTAGCTTAAAGCCATTTTTGTTGTTCGTTTTAATAACACTATGTTTAAGTGTTCTAAAAAACGATTCCACTGGAGCATTACTTGGCCTTTTATTCGAATCATCAATAAAAGAACCAATAATATTGGTCCAAAACGGCGCGTATACAATATATTCATTTATAATTAACTCCAGCATTTCTGGACACCAATAAGAGTTTAATCAACAAAAGGTGCTTGTATTGAGTGATACAAGTAGCTGCACTTCTGTGTATATTTTGTTAAATTTTACTCTAAATGGACTTTTTTCAGCAATAGACTTCAATGTTCGATCTTGAAAAATATATTCGTCATTGTTTGTCTCTGAAAATTTTGCACTATCCATTAAACTTGGTGTGGATGACTGCTCAGAATATTTAGAGAAATAATAAACAGCATCATCCACATTTTTATCAAGTTTGGGGGAAAGAAGAATAATTGCTATATATTTAAACCATTCTTCCAAATCTCTAGCATTATTTACTGAGTAAGCACAGCCCAAAGCATTTCTTAAAAAGGTCCGGAGCTCAATATTGTTTAAGCCAACCACTTCGTCTATGTTGCGACACATTATTTTGCAGTAATGGCATGAACAAAATTGAACACAGACTTTGGGCAATTTACAACTAATATTATATACGACATTATAACAAATTTCGTTATATGTCGCAATATCAATGTTGTTACACTCTTTTAAAATGGCCCCAATTATTGCCAAACTAACATCTGTAGTAATTCTTTTGCAGAGAGGCCATTTCAGATTATTTTTTTTGCAAAACTCTTGCAGATCGTACAAAAGTCTTCCTATATCATATGATGTATGATTAGGAGGAATTGCATGTGCGACAGGAAAGACTATTTTGTTTTCTGGAAGATGAGCAACCAATGAAAAAAAAAATAAAAGTATTCGTTTCTTCACAAAATTCATTGGTTTCACTACATTACCAGTAGCATCAATATGTAGAGTGTGCGGTTTTATAGTTTCTAGTTTCGTTGAAAGAAACTGAATGAAATGAGAAAACCCATTTGAAATCATATCGTAAGCATCCTTAAACGGATCCTTATCGAAATCAAATTTTTTGTTTTCCTCGCATAATAAATTTCTGTAAGTGCTTAAGTTTGTATTGGTCATCTGGTCATGACCAACTCGAGCACGAGACATATTTAGATTATTTATTTTTTGCGATCTGTATTGAAACGCTGTTTTGTTTCTTATTGCAGCCTTTTCCATAAATCGGTTAATGGATCTGCACTGCGTTGACTTTATAAGTCCAATCGTATGGGAAATTTGTGGACTGCTTGTGTATACAGACACAAGTCCATCATGATGGATGTTTACAGTATCCATATGCAACAAAAGATCTTTTGTTTAATCTTATATGTTTAAAATATAAAACGCATGCATTATTATGAGAAGTGTATGCTTCTCGAAGAATGTGTTCAATACATGCTTTTTGGGAAAAATGACCATATAGTTCATTTAAAATGACTGTAAATTGAGGAATGGTCAATTTTGTGTCAAAAATTTTGCAATCGGAAAATTTTGCTTGGCAACTTTTCACATTAGCGACTAAATGAACTGACTTGTTTAAGCTATCGTTAGTGTTGTAGCATTTCTTTCTTAAGCATTTCAATGCACCTTCAACATAGCTTGCGTCCATTTTTTTAATTGACGTACCAGTATTAATAATATTAACACTATTATTGTTGATCAACCGTGAACTTGAATTAATATTAGTGTCTATGACACTAATATTATTACTGTCGTTGATCAACGTAGAGCTCAATTTATTGATAGTGTCAGTGTTTGACAACTCATCAATAACATTATTACAAGAAACAATGTTGGTGTCTGTGTTAGACTCACTCTGATTTGAACAGTATTCAAATTTGACATCGTTGCACTTAATTTTCTTAACACGTTCCCCACGAATCTGAAAAAAAAATTTTAATATTATATATATATACTAGCTGACCCGGCGAACTTCGTACCGCCTTATTTTATTAAATACAAAACAAAATATATATTTTCATAATAGTGTTTATTCCATAGGATTCAATAATTCCACTTATATTTTTACAAATCGCTATTGAACAACTTGGCATTTTGAAGTAAATACTGAGCTTAACACCACGCGCGCTCTAGAAAACAACTAATAGCCTCTATACCCTTCACTGTTTCTCTCTATTCTAATGCTGCTGTTTCTTTAATCTAATGCTTTTTGGTACACTATATTTTTAGTTTTATGTTCTGGCGCGTAAATAAATAATGCTGATGGTTTTCCGACACGGGAACAGGCGACATATAATTGGCCATGTGAAAAACATGAATTTTCTAGATTGATGCCACATACACTTAGCGACTGCCCTTGTGATTTATTTATTGACATTGCAAATGCAAGCCGCACTGGAAACTGTAAACGCTTAAAGCTGAATGGCATATCTTTCGGTATCATAGGGATGCGTGGGATTAAAACATCTTCGCCTTTGTACTTCCCTTTCAAAATTGTGGCTTCGATGACGTTGTTCAATAATTTCTTCACCGCAAGCCGGGTGCCATTACACAGACGTGGCTGGTTTATGTTCCGTAACATAATAATTACTGATCCGATTTTTAATTGCAGATTATGAGGTGGTAACCCGGGCAATTCCAGCGAATTTAAAAATTCTGTTGGATAATTCACAACTTCATCTTCATTAGTAACGGAATCAACTGATTTGTAATTCTTCAATTCGCCAGCTATTTTCTCTTGAATCTGAAAATTCATTTCGTTCACATCAACATTTTTTGCGGCCAATATAACACGTTCGCTTAACCAAACGTGATTTACGTAATTTTGTGCAATGTTTTGGAAAACCTTCTCCATGAGTTCGGTCTTTGATTCACAAAAGTTATAAAAATTGGTAGGGAATGTAATGTATCCAGATGATCTATCAACAGCAATATTACCATTACCAATATCGAGTAGTTGTTTGGAAAACACTTCTTCTGACTGGTCTTCCTGCAATTCGACTCTCATGTTTATACTCAATTTAAGTGTTTTAATGTATTTCCATAAAATGGACGACTTCAAACATGCATTCAGTTCATCAGCTGGCGTTGAGCGTTGCCAATAGTATCATGGCACCACCAAACCGGTTTTTGTTATTTCGTAAATCTTGCATCGAGCGATCTAATGCCTCCAAAGATTTTTTGTGTGCCATAGTACATTCATCCCATATGATCAATCTGGTTTGCTGCAGCACTTTGGCCATCGCAGAATTCCTCGAAAGGTTGCAAGTTGGAGTATCATTAATTTGAAGGTTCAACGGCAGCTTGAGAGCTGAATGAGCTGTTCGACCGCCTTCCAACAACGTAGCTGCAATACCTGAGGAAGCTAGGGCTAGTGCAATTCCATTTTGCGATCGAATCGTTGCCAAAATCAATGATAACAAAAAAGTTTTCCCAGTTCCACCGGGAGCATCTAAAAAATAAAATCCGCCAGTTCCATCGTTCACTACTTTCATGAGCGTATCGTAGGCATATTTTTGTTGTTGATTTAAAAGGGGAACTGTCCTATCAACCATTTCTCGTAATGTTTCGGAATCGTATTGGGCTTCGCGTCTCAATTCTTGATCAAATGAGTCGTGCATTGGGCGATTGGGTGCTATCATTCCTATTTGTGCTAATACTTTGTTGGTAAGCATCAAGCACATGTCCTCAATTAAAATTAATGCTTCATTGTAAATTTCTTCGTTCATTTGCAAATCTGCATTCGATGTTCTAAGACGCATCTGATGCAATATATCTTCCGCCATATGATCTTTGTATTTATGCCATAAATCAGTCGATGTTGATGGGAAGCATGTAGACAAAATTATAGAAAATAATGTTCGTATTTGTTTAGCATTTGACGAAATCACAGCATCTTCGAGAGTGTGGTCCCAATGAGTGTCATTCTCTTACAATCCCAAATGTTGACAGGCTTCTCTGTATGTGGCACACAATAGACCATTAACAGTTCGCAGATATTGTTATGATGTTGGACCACGAACATTGACTAACAGTAAACGCAAATAAAAACACTCGTCTTGACTGGGATGAACTGTATAAAGACGGCCTAGTGCATCGGTGGAAAATACTTGTGGGTAACCTGGAACTGGCTGTCCTCGTTTTCGTCGTTGAAATTTTTTTGATGATTGATTCCAGGTATAATATCTTGGCATTGCAGAGTAAAGTAGCGTTCTGGCAAAATCATCAGTCTGGCACATTTCAAAGAAGCTGGTTAATGTTGTCGATGGTGGCCTGTCAAGTCGTTGTAATACGTTTGCATCTGTAAAATACACCCGTTGACCATTTTCCAAATGTACGGCCAAGTGAACAACAGTAGGGTGTCGTTCATGTATAGGAAACGAAAATATACGCCACATGCCTTCGTTACTACTAACATAGCTTCCCATTTGATATTGAGTGACTTCATCATTTGAATTTTCGGCAGCAACTCCGAAGACAGCCATGTCACTACCTTTGTTCACATACTTGCAAATGTATTTAATCGATTTTACGGAATGGCAAAATTCGACGTTTATGTGTGCTTTATATGCCTTGCAGAGTAATGGCGAAAACGGAACAACCCAACGATTATCAACTTCAATGTCCTGTCGATTTACTTTGACTATTGTTGACTTTCCATTGTCATCAATGGATCGGCGGCGATAAAGTGGATATCCATCATTTCCAGTAATAGTTTCTGGTACTAATTGTCTTGGGTAGCGTTTTGAACATTTTCCTTCAACCATACACGGAGAAATGGGATTTAATATTCCACATGGACCATGTATCATATTTTTTGTAATAACCTCATGTAACAGTGGGTCTTCATTATTATCGGGAATTTCTGCTGATATCACATTATCAATTTCATTCGGTCTTATCCTCTCAACCAACCAAATAAGGATATGTGCATGTGGCAATCCGCGTTTTTGCCACTCAACTGAGTACATCCAACAGCGCGTCTCTCCGAATATGCCATGCTTAACAATAAAATCCATGAGTGATTTTAATTTCATTTTGAACACCCTTGCAGTGATATCGTGGCGATCAATGGGTGATTGGCCAGGAAATAATTCTTGTTGAATTTCTGTCCACTTTGGATTGCATGTGAACGTGATAAACAAATTTGGTGTGCCATAATGTCGTACATAGGACATAGCATCTTGAGCAATTTAATGCATATGTCGCGGACTTCCGACGTATGTTGCAGGGAGAATAGTTGTTCTGCCAACATTCTGTGCATTTCCATCAGCAGTAATGGCATCCCGAAGATGAATGTATTCCTCGGAACGGAGTTTTGCCTGGTTCAACCTGATAAATGTCAATCGTTCAGTTTCAACTTTCACATACATATCCACAGCATATTGGTGAAATAGACGCCGACATTTTAAGATGTGATTGTCCTCATTTTCCCGAACCATCAGTCTGTATGAATAATAATTCATTGAACTAACTTTTTTGTTTGTTTCAGCACCTGTAACTGGATTTATCATCTTCATTGAAAAATGATAGCCGTCTTCACCTTGCCAAAATAGGATAGGATATTGTAAGGCATCATATGATCGATGTGTTTCAGACACGCGCTGAAGTTGATTGTTCCGCCGATGTAAAACAATGTCTCGGTTATCTAAATTTTCACCCACAATGACAATAGCCACTTCATCAATTGTTGGCGCATTAAAACGTCCAGCATGTTGTCCTGCAGGCGCCTTATCGGCTCTGATGACAATTTTGTAATTATCTGATGGCATGCGGTCTAATGCAGTTCTGAATAATGCAATTAATTCATTATGTTGATGGAAAAATATTTGAAGTTGTTCCACAATGGATCTTTTCACTGAGTTGTTGTGTGCGCAACGCTGATCGACTTCTCTTGCTGAATTGCCCATAAAATATATTTGCAAAAATCTATAGTCGTTATCGGGCATTGGCAATAAGGAACCTGTTCGGTGATATATTTGACCCTGAATCTTGAAAGTAGGCTTCAAATTGTCTCGAATAACTTTTGTTGCGCCAAATGATGTCATTTGAAAGCAATTATTATATTGCTGGATATGAGTCAAAAAGTGATTGGAATCTGGCCTATTTCCGGAAACCAATAAATGTAATGGCTCTGGTGGCGGTACCAATGACGTCAATTTGACTTGGCCGCTGGCGCAACACAATCCAGGGCCTTCATTTTTGAATTTCAATGCCTTTCAATGTGGACACACAATATTCATTAGTCCAATAGCAACAATTCGCTCTGAACTGTAATCAATTGCCACATTATAACTGAATGCAGCTCTGTGGGGATTAAACACAACATTTCTATGTTGATTTCGATTCCGTTGAAGTTCATTTCGCGCTTCGCGTTGCTCATCAGTTTGATTTGCTCGTAGATTTCTTTGACTTGCCGTATTTCGAGTTCTGCGGCCTAAATTTGAACGTCTGGTTGGTGGCATTGTTAAAAACTGAAAATAAAAAGCTCTCATATATTTTCTGTATAACCAAATTGTAATATTATGTAGTCACCAAAAGTTACCAAAAATCGATATGAAGCTGTCAACTTACATTGTATAAAAACTTGACATTCGTATAAAAAAAAAAAAAAATTGACATTCGTAACGCGCGTTTTTTAAAATATGCAAAATTAAATGTATACTTGATTGGCCAGGAAATAATTCTTGTTGAATTTCTGTCCACTTTGGATTGCATGTGAACGTGATAAACAAATCTGGTGTGCCATAATGTCGTACATAGGACATAGCATCTTGAGCATATTCATGCATATGTCGCGGACTTCCGACGTATGTTGCAGGGAGAATAGTTGTTCTGCCAACATTCTGTGCATAATTTAATTTGCCAGTAAGAAGGGATAATAAAGGCTCCGACGGAGCGGGTAGAGGTGACAGCACAACTTTTCCTGATGCGCAACACATGCCGGCTGCTTCATTCCGAAATTTCAATGCCTGACAATATTGAAATACTTTATCCATTCCACCAATAGCAATTTTTGAATGCGCTGAATAGTTAATATCTGGTGCATATGCAAAGGCAAGCCGAACGAATGATGCACGTGTTAATGAGCGGCTGATTCGTTGCCTTTGTCGATCTAGTACTCGTATTGAATCTATGTTTCGTTCTCGTGCCGCTCTTTGTCTCGTAATATTCTGTTGCAGACGTTCGTCACGCTGTTCTTGAGATTCTTGTGCACGACTTTGTGCAGTCCTGATTCTTTGAGCTGCAATTCTTGTTTCGATTTGTTATGGTAATTGCTGAGCTCTTTCAACACGTTTGCGTCGTGTCCCATTGCTGATCGCGTTGTTGAGGTTAGCTCCTCTGCGTATTGCAGGCATTTTAAAATGTACGATTTTAAACAGTAAAAAAAAACTGTTTTGATTCAGAAGCTAAACTTTTTTGTTTTTTAAAATTTTTTTTTTTTATTTATTTTAGTTGTTGGCGAAGCAACGCGCGCCTGATAACTAAATAATTTCATTTATACGTTGAATGGAATTATTTTTCCTACTGAATTTTAAATGTAGCCTACTAAGATTTTGCAAAACACAGCTCTAGGACTGTCAGACAAATAATTAGCAATAAATTAAAATTGCGACAATAATTTGAGATTTAAACTACCTTATCTTTCAAGTTGGATCGAACTGCACATGGTGTGCGAATTTTATTAAAATCGGTTAAGTGGTTTAGGAGGAGTTTTTAGACAAACATCGTGACACGAGATTTATATATATTAAGATATAGTTAAATAGTTCGTAGCGTTATATCTTAAAAAAATATTTTATTTGCTTAGAACTTTATTTTGAGAATAGTTCGGTTTCACAATGTGAGAGTAAATATAATGGAATGAGAACTCGTGGTTCGACATTCAAGCCTGAAACTAAAACTGATTTCTTAAATCTAGTGTCGTGCAAAGCAAACCTCGGTTTGAGTCTTTGAGTGGAGTCTTTTTGAGAAAATGCTTATGATTGCAATCCCACGCTTGTGGTTGAGTGAGAGTCACTCCTATCAATTATTTACGTTAGAAAATGCTCATACCGAAATATGCTTAGGTTTACGATCTCACGCTTATGGCGTGATTTTAGAGTTATGTTTATGTCTATTGCGTTTGTGGCATTACGCATGATTTACAAATGTACTTAGGTTCTAGTTTTATGTCTGAACCGTTTCCTGTGTTAGGATTTAGGGTGTAATATGATCAGGGTGCGTGCTTAATGTGTAAGGGTGCGATCTTATGTGAAACATATTTGAGGTATCAATATGTGTGCATATTAGATATCTCACTCGCCCACACTTAGAAATTTGCGTCACGTTAATTTGTTCCTATTTTAGGATACAAGGCGGGTTGATCTTGTTCGACATTCGGTAATTCTAATTGGTCATTACTTATTTCCTGTTCTTTAGGTTTACTATATTTTACAATAAGTGTTTTAGGTAGGCTTTTGAACTTATAGATTAAATATAATAATATGTTTAATATCGTAATTGTTAATAATGTAAAGGTTACTGTTTGAAATGTATTATAATATTTTGTGTGTTGCAATATTAATTCTTTAGTTTGGATATAAGACAATGGTTCAAGTTTAGTTACGTTATTGCTTATAAAATATTTTGTGTGAAGTCTAATCTTGAATTGATTATTGAAATTTCATTTATTTGCAGTTCACAATTATAAATTTTTATAATATTATTTCCTTTAATTTTAATTACATTGTTCATACAATTTTGATTGATGATTGATTCCGGAAAATTCCAAGTTAATACAATGTTTGGTTTTACATAATTTGTTTGAAAATTCTTACTTTGTTTTTGTTTGTTTAACAATTCCTATTATACAATTATTCATTATTTGTTTTTTTGTAATTGTGCCATATACTTTATTATTATTTATAAAATATTTTTCTTGAATATTTTCTGTTAAAATATCATCATTCTCATCTGGGTAAGGTATTATTTCGAAAATAGGTGTTTTACTAATTGTTTGTGGAATATGTGATATTATGTAAATTTCTTTCGTATCAGTTTTTAACGAAGTTGATGTTTTAATATTAAGAATTTTTTCTGGTGTAACATGTAATAAGTAGTCGTGTTTGAGTAATTTAGGGTTGAAAATTCCTAATCTTGTTAGTTGCATTCCCATTTCTATGTCTTCTATATATTCGGTAAAATGTTCTAAATTGAAAATTAGTAAATCGAATTTCTTGTGTTTTTCTTCTTTTGTTTTAAATGTATTCATGGTCTCAATTGCTTTGTTAATTGTTACTGTTAGCAATGTTATTAATATTAGAATTCCCTTTATTAGTTGGTTCCCTGTAATTAATGTATTTACTTGTATTAGTTTTCTTTTTCTTCTTAAACTTTGATTTGTAATGGGTGACTTTTCTACCTCTATTTGTTTCTTCAAAATGTTTTTCATCTAATTGTTTCAAAGTACCTGTTTTTTGAATGGGTTAGTTGTTTTTGATTTTACTAATGGTGACGCCCTGAATCTTGTATCTATTTCATACTCTTCTCGTGTCTTGTTAAGTTTTTCAATTTGTCTCTTTTTATTTTCTTGTGTGTCATAGTTTGGTGTTCCTGCGTATAAGAATATGTCGGCTGGTGTTCTGTTCGTTGTCTTGTGTTTTGTTTTATGATTTTATGTGTATAAAATAATTTCAAATTTTGTTTGTTTATTTTCTATGTTTGAGTCACTGTTAATTATTCGAAGTTTTTCATTGATCGTTTTGTGAAATCTTTCTACGTCTGCAATACCGTTCTTACTTGTAGTTATACTGATGTTTACTTTTTCAGCTTTCAACCATTGTTGTAATGCTGCACATATGAATGCTGAATCTTTGTCTGCTTTAATTTCGATTGGTTTACCCATTAAGTTGAAAATTTTTAAAATAGCACGTTTAGTTTCTAACCAATCTCTGCTGTTAACTTCTACTAATGTTGCAAATTTGGAATATATATCAATACATGATAAAAACTGTTTGTTATCTACTATGTAAAAATCCATTACGTATTTTTCTCTGATAAAATTTGATTCTGGAGTTAACTCGAAACTTAATTTTGTGTTTCTATGTTCTGTTTTTGAAATGTTACATATTTGACATTCATTTATAATATTTTGAATTATATTTTGATAATCTGGGTAATAATAATTTTCTTTAAACCAATTTATTGTTTTTTCTATTCCTGGGTGTAATAATTCGTTATGATTTGTTAATATTATCTCTTTGAACTCGGCATATGTTTGTAAGTCTTGTAATTTTAAATTACTCTTCATTGCTTTTATTTTGGTTTCTGGATTGATTATTTCTATGTAGGCGTTTTGAAAAATTGGGAAATCATTGTCGTTGTGAAAATATAAGACACTGTTTTTAGTACATAAATATTCTTTTATAATTTCTTTTGCTTTTTCAATCGTCATTTGTGTGTATGTGATTTTTATATTTTTCTTATGAAAGTAATTGGTTACTTCTGTCTTATTGTCCAAACCTTTGATTAATTCAATTTGTCTATTGTAATAATTTAATGGTCTTTCTGTAATCTGAATACAATTTTGATTGTCTTCTTGGGCACTATGTATAGTTGCACAAGTTGTCTCGTTCGACTCTTCTCCTAATAGATTTTCGTCAAGTTGTATACGTGACAATGCATCTGCTACGTGATTTTCTTTACCTGGTATGATTATGATTTTGTGTCAATACTGCTCCTAATGCTACATTGCTAGCATCTGTTGTAAGACAAAATGGTTTATTATAATCTGGATGGGTAAGGATTGGGTCTGAAGTTACAAGTAGTTTTAACTTTTCCTCTTTTATGTCTATTTTTGCTCCATTTTTTAGTTTTAATGTCATAGGCTTAACAACGTTTGCGAAATTTGGAATAAATTTTCTATAAAATCCACATAAACCTAAAAATTGTTTAATTTGTGTCGGAGTTGTAGGTATTGGGTAATTTCTAACTGCGATAATTTTATTCGGATTGGCTTTTATCCCTTCAGTAGTAACAATATGTTCTAGGAATTCTGTTTCCTTTTTTAGAAATTCACACTTGTCTAATTGCAATTTTAAATTGGCTTTCCTTAATCTTGTGAATACCTCAGTTAGTGATAAAATATGTTCTTCCAATGAAGTGGAGTAAATAATAATATCATCTAGATAGACCAAACAGCCTTTGTAGATTAAATCTTCCAATAAGTTGTTCATGCAACGTTGAAAAGTTTCTGGTGCATTTTTTAGACCAAACGGCATACGAGTATATTCGTAATGCCCATGTTTAGTGGAAAACGCTGTCTTAGGTATGGATTTTGGATCCATTTGGATTTGGTGATAGCCTTTTGCTAGATCGAGAGTTGTGAAGTATTGGCATCGGCCAAGCTTATCTAAAATTTCATCCATTATTGGAATGGGAAATTTATCATTGATTGTGGCTTCGTTTAAGTATCTGTAGTCTATTACTACTCTATATTTTTTCTTACCAGAGGCATCCATCTTTTTGGAATTACCAAAACTGGCGAATTGTACGGGGAATAAGATTTTCTTATAATACCCTGCTCTAACATTTCTTTGACTTGTTTGTCAATTTCTTCGTGCTGACTATGCGACAGTGCATACAGTCTCTTGTAAATAGCATCTTGATGCCTTGTTATTATCGAGTGTTTTATGGTACTAGTGAAAGTCAAATTGTCGCCTTCGTGGTACTGAATATCTCGAAATTTATGTAATATTTTGGTAACTGCATTTTTCTCTTCCTCATTGAGATGATCTAACCGAAATTCGTTGGATTCTCTTAATTCTTCTTCTATTGCAAATGCTAAATGCAAATCTCTTTCTAAAGGTGGATCTAAACATTTTGGTTCTGTTTCTTCTTCTAAATTAATGTTGGTATCTTATTTAAATACGAACCTATATTCTCCTAAAATTACTGCTCCTTCTTCATAATCGAGCTTGGCTTTGCAAGCTTCCAAATAGTTTCTTCCTATTAACATGTCATAATGATTTGAAAATTTGTGTAAATAAAATTTTTGTTTTGTCGGATTAAGTTTGCATGTGCCTACTGTTATCTTTCTGTTAGTTCAATATTGCCATTAATTGTGTGAACGTTTAAATGATCTTTATCGATTTTAAAGTCTAAAAAGTTTTTATTCATAATATTAATAGAAGAACCTGTATCTATTACGCATCTAAGTGGTTTATCATTCATAATGATGATTATGAATGGGTTTGTGTTCTTCATTGTTCCGAGGCTTGTGCTAGAAAATTTACGGATGTGTCCATTTTTGACACACCGCTGTTGCCTCTTTTGAGGTTGGTTGTTGAAAGGGGGTGCTTGTGCATTATAGTTTCTGTTTTGTGAATAGTTCATGGGGTTCTGTTGTCTACCTTGTTGGAGTTTGTAATGAAATTCGTTTAATTTTTGTCTGTCTTCCTGTTGGGTGTACTGTCTGTTAGTCTGGTTGTAGTGGTTATTTTGATTTCGATAAGGGTTGTTATTGTAATTGTTTTGATAGTTATGGTTATGTGATGCTTGGTTAGTGGGGTTATATGTTGGCTTTTGGTTATAATTTTCTTGATACTTTCTACCATGATAGTTTTTTGTTAAATTATTATCTTTATTATCTTTGGGTTTTTCAACCACACTATTTTCATATAAACCTTCCCTTTGAGCTGCTACATTTAACATATGGCTAGTTGTTATATCATACCTAGCTAAAATCATGAAAACTCTATCTGGTATTTTTCTTTTTATGACATCTTTAATTGTGTTGTTCATAGCATTTGTGTAGACAATTGTGTTATTGACATTATTATCTAAGGCTAGCTTATTGGTAATTACATATGATTTTTGTTCTAACTCTTCTATGAACTTACGGAGATTTCCTTGATAGCTAGTGTTTTATAGTTGTCGTAGTAGTTCCTCCACTGGAGTCTGGGTGGTATATTCCTCGATGATTGCTCGCTTCAACTCGCCCTAATTATTGGCATGTGATAGTTGGGAGATCCTTTGGGCTTCTCCGATGACTTGCAGTTCTATAGCACCATATAGAATACTTTGCTGCCTTTGGTTTGTAGTAGGGTATAATTGTAGTATGAATTCTGTCCTCCTGATGAAAGCGCTTAGCTCCTGTTTAATTCCTGAGAACTGGGGCACTTGTCGGATTTGCGACAATGCCTGGTTTAGTTCTGCGTCACTTAGTACGACTGCCATGTTAATTTATTATTATTATTTTTTTTTTTTTTTTGCTGTTTAATTTTTGTATTTTTGTTGTTTTGTAATTTTTGTTGCTTTGTAATTTTTGTTGCTTAAATTAATTAAACACCATTAAATGTGTTAGTTTCACGTTAGGTTCTTTTGTTTTTTTTTTGTATTTTTGTTGTTTTGTAATTTTTGTTGCTTTGTAATTTTTGTTGCTTTGTAATTTTTGTTGCTTAAATTAATTAAACACCATTAAATGTGTTAGTTTCACGTTAGGTTCTTTTGCGGATTAGTTTCTCGTTAAGTATCGCAATTTATTTGCACTGCTGCGCCAATTAAATAGTTCGTAGCGTTATATCTTAAAAAAAATATTTTATTTGCTTAGAACTTCATTTTGAGAATAGTTGGCTTTTACAATGTGAGAGTAAATATAATTGAATGAGAACTCGTGGTTCGACATTCAAGCCCGAAACTAAAACTGATTTCTTAAATCTAGTGTCGTGCAAAGCAAACCTTGGTTTGAGTCTTTGAGTGGAGACTTTTTTGAGAAAATGCTTATGATTGCAATCCCACGCTTGTGGTTGAGTGAGAGTCACTCCTATCAATTATTTACGTTAGAAAATGCTCATACCGAAATATGCTTAGGTTTACGATCTCACGCTTATGGCGTGATTTTAGAGTTATGTTTATGTCTATTGCGTTTGTGGCATTACGCATGATTTACAAATGTACTTAGGTTCTAGTTTTATGTCTGAACCGTTTCCTGTGTTAGGATTTAGGGTGTAATATGATCAGGGTGCGTGCTTAATGTGTAAGGGTGCGATCTTATGTGAAACATTTTTGAGGTATCAATATGTGTGCATATTAGATATCTCACTATATATATATTATAATTAACCAAAATATAATTTGCATTAATTAGTACGTACGCGCACTTTTTGGCGTCACAATCATATTAAGGCCCAATTTCTCAATGTCCGGTTAGGTAAACTAACTGACGTTTAGTCAAATTTGAGTTTCTCAATGTCCGGTTAGGAGTAAATGAAAAACAAACTAACCGGAAGGCTGGGTCGCGTTTAAAATTTAAGCTGATTTTTTGTCACGATATATCGTTAAGAACTATCGTTAAGGCAAACAGCTGTAATTTGAATTGTTTATTTATTTTGTTATTAAATTAAAATGGCATCACATAAAAGAGTGTTTTATGTCCATGCATTTTACTGAACTGGAAGATGCCAAATTTATACAGAAGCTCAGGCTTACAAAATTTACGTGCAAAATCATTCTTGCAAGGATTGTAGATCAATTGGCTTGCCATCATATGTGGGATTTTAAACAGAAATCATTCAATGTTGCCGGAAAACAGCAAAAGTCAGCTGAACCACTCGCTATATTTGGCAAAACGTGCATATATGTGGCAACGCTGTTAAGGCGATAGTTACTTATCGATGATGGGTAAATTTCGCTTTGAGAAAACCAAATCGTTTAACTCTACCATTAAATTAAATTTGCGTTTAGCTAAACGAAAATTTAACCGGACATTGAGAAATTGGGCCTTAGTGATTAATAATAATTATTTTATTAGTTGTTAATTATTAAAATAAAGACAACAATGCATTTGTTTTATAAAAATTTGTTTATTTTCATTCATAAAAGGAGGAAAAAAAGGTGACGACCAATAACATAGTTTTGTTTACATCATGATATGTTATTTGCAGCGCTGCTGTTTTAGTTCTCCAACACTTAACTCTGCTAACAACGCAAGCATAACTTAATTAAGATTACACATTGTGTAAATTTAGCTGTTTTTGTGACGTCAACTTGACTACATTAATTGATTTTGCTTAATTTATTGCAGATGTATGTATAAATATGCAGTGTAATAAATGTGGCCACTGTTCTAAAAGAGTGAGGTCACATATAAAGTCAAATTTTTAAAAAAACACCAGCTCTAAACTCAATATGTTTTTTCCTGTTAATGCTTTGCTCGTTTATATTGCCAGAAAGGGTATTTGAACATAGCGCAGTTGCTGCGTCTTGTTAGCTTTGCCTATTGTAGTTGTGCTGTCGCAGAACTTGAGTTCGGTCATTTTATGTATGCGGCTGTTTTGTTTCACTTACTCTTTGCTTTCCGCCTTTTGTAAGACAGGGACAGTAAAAAATGCATAAGTATTAGTATGTGTGTAATGCGTTTCATTTTAAGCTGGCTTCGCTTTGCCGATTCTTATGATATTTATTCTTTTCAGTTGCCTTTAGCTACCCTGTGGTAATTGGGTGGTACAGACTATATAGTAACTTTGTACAACAACACACCTGAAAATGAAATACCCTAGCATGATTTCCTTCAAATAAGTTTTCTTATAGTTTTGTAATTAGTTGGTAATATATATTTAATTATAAGTGGTTTAATATTAATATATAACTAACAATAAAAAAACTTGTTTCGTATTCAAAATGATATATTTATAACCCTTTTATTTGAATGGCATACTGCAAAAATGTCCATGCCATTAATTTCATATTAGGACAATGGGTATTTCTAGTTGTGCAGCTTATACATACATATCAGCTACAACAGCCAGCCTTTGGGTACACATTTATGCATATACACAAGGCGTGCCTGACCTGCGATACGTTTTATGTTCACATGCAGCCAAATAAGTTCACCAGAACGTAAGCAGCAAAAAATCAAAACAACAAATGCGGCGGCCAGCACAGAAGTATAAACAAAAGCAGCTGTTCTGTCTTTTCTCTACCTACGACCTTTCGTCAGATTTGTTCATGGGCGAGTAAAATTTTTTTGCCAGTTCTTTTTACATCTCTGTTAGTATTATATACTCTTTGCAGCACAGCAGCAGCCGAATGGCACGCGCCGACCGACGTGGACAGCAGCAGAGGACAAAGGCAAAAGGTTCACGATCGCCGCCCGCAATGATGAGCGATCAGTAAAATCGGGCCACGGTCGAGTGCGCAAGTGAAAAAGAAAACGCGGAAAACCAGTAACCAAGAAAAAACGTGACAAAGTAAGCAGAAGACAAGCATATACACAGGAGCGGAACACACAGCAGGAACGAGACACACACAGGAGCCACACACACACACCAAAGCGTTACACACTGGAGCGTGACACACACGAACACAGAAGCCATACTCCGGGGTATCACACAAACACTCACACCGTGACCGGGTAAGCGAGTCTTACGACACACCCCCCCCCTCTCTACCCCTTTGATAGTCTGGTGCGTAGGTAGCGATAAAAACTAGTGAATAAAATAAACGAAAAGATTACAAGTGAAACCAAAAAATCAAATTAAAATGTGTTTTTAAAGTCAAGTGGGTGCCGTGTGTTCGCAAAAGTGGAGTGAGTGGTCCGCCCACCCGGGGAGTCCCTGCAGACTGGCTGCTCGGTCAATACCGTGGCCAGTAAGCAGCGTCTCACCCAGTACCTGATTGTACCTGGACTTGGTGCCACGCGGTCTACACTCGGTCAGGATAACCCAGTCTCGTGCTGGCAGCTTTTTCCCTACACCAGGAATGATTACTTTTCCCCTACTCAGCGGTCTCGGCACAATTACAAATTTCTTGTAAGGTGGCCCTGGAGAGGCTGAGCTATCCCAGCCCTTGAAAAAGCTACCTTACAATTAATACTCAAATCACAAACACTCATAAAATCTCTACCCAAAACCACATTGTGACTCATAGACTCGTCGGCAACGATAATCAACTCAAAATTTAACTTTATTTTTCCTTTCATTACATAGCATAAAGTTTTTCCAAATATTTTTGATCGGCTTTTGCTTAGCCCAAAATAAGAATTAATAATTTGATCAAGTTGTTTTTCATTCGATATACAAGATCTTTTTATAAAGGAAATAGCGCTGCCGGAGTCTATGAGGCACTCTGAAATAAGCGGTAAATTAGCTTTAGCAAAATAGATTCTAAAATATCTTACATAATTGTTAATGTTTACTTCAACTTTCTTCTTTGCGTATTCTGCAACAAAATGACCCATTTCACCTCAACAGTAGCATGACCCAGGTGCTCTTTTTGGTTTGCGGCAGTCCTTCCAAATATGACCTTCTCATTTGGCTGTCATAAGCGATGCTCCGCTTTTGATATTTTTTTCCAAATGCAAGTGCCAGCTGATCGCATAATTTGTCAACATGCTCAAACATGCGTGTTGAATTTGCGTGCAGCCAGCGTTGAGCATTGCCTTTCAGTTTTGTCACAGAAAGCATGCGCTTGTGTGCGTCGTCCAAATTGTAAATTTTTGCTATGTTGTTGAACTTTGCGATCCAAAATCGTGCACAGCTTTGACCATCAAACTCCGACACCATTTCCCATTTGCTATGGGCTCTACCTCTTGCGCGACGTCGCTGGTGCCGAAATGAAATGAAAAACGAAATGTGTCGACACTGTTTTATTTCTGACGCTGCTGCATAATTTTGACATCTTCTTCGGTGCTGCAATTCGGGGGGCTGCACAGAGGGCGATTTCGCTAATTAAGCGTAAGGAAATTAGTTACTCGAAAAGTAAGGAAAATTTAACCAGGTTGTTAATTTTTATTTAATGTTAACTCTTAAAGGAACAACTTTAAGTAATTTTAATTCTAAACATGTTTTTTTTAATATTAAAAAATAACTTTTTTTATACATTTTTATTGATTTTTATACTTTGATACCAAAGGTATCATAGTATATTGGGTTTGTGCAATGTCCGTCTTGGTGTCTGTCCGTCTGTCTGTATGAATTCAACTTTTTTCGACACCCTTAGAGCTAGAGCCTTGTAACTTTGCAAATGTCTTGGTACATGTCTTCGTCAGACAAAGTGTTACGACCTAGTGCTCTACGACCTCAGGGGGCCTGGGAAATCGATAACAAGTCGATACACCTCGATGTGCAAATCGATAAAACACAAATATATCCCACATTTTAGCAGCTAGAGTCACCAAATTTGATGGCAAGATAGCTGGTAACATTCCTCAAAAAACTGCATTAAAAGTTTGGATGCCACGCCCACCTATTTCGCCTCCAGCCCCCATCCAATTATAAACAAAAATGCCTGTATCTTCTACAGTTTTGAAGCTATAGCCATCAAAATTGAAATGAAGGTAGATACTGACATCTGACAAAGTTATGCATCAAAACATTGGATGCCACGCCCCCAAACAACGGGATATGCCCCACCGCCCTAATAAAAACCGAAAGGCGTGTATCTTCGCCAGTTTTTAAGCTAGTCACCAAATTTGGTATGAACATTGGTAGTGATATCCGTAACAGGTGTACATCAATGTTTTGGATGCCACGCCCACTTATTCCGCCCACCGCTATATATCTCTCAGATTTTGAGCTAGGCTCTTCAAATTTGGTATGAACATTGTTAGTGGCATCCGTAACAGATCTGCATCAATGTTTTGGATGCCACGCCCATTTATACCGCCCACCTCTATATCTTTGTCAGTTTTTGAGCTAGAGTCTCCAATTTTATACCCAAAACCCTCATATATTACTATTTGCACTCAGAATCCTTAACACAGCTATGTGAACTGGTATCAAAGTATATCGCAGTCGGTTGCGTCCGACTGCAACATTTTTACTTGTTTTGTTTGATTTTGTTGGTTTTTGTTGATTAAAAATATTTTAATGATGGAAAAAGTGTTTGAAGTCAGTTTCCGAGTCCGAATCGGATTCTTTGGTTTCTTCTGTTTCCGGATAATCCAATAAGAGATTTTGGGCCTTTCTGTCAAACAAAAATGCTTTGCCAGAGTTATTTAGAGTACTTCTGCTCAAGCCTAATTTAACTGGATCCTTGCATTGGAATGTCTATCAATGATGCCATTTCGACCCTGAACCTATCTTGAATGGCTGCTTTTAGTTAATCGACTATGCTCTTATCTGAACCACGAACCTGTTACTTTTTAATCGGTAGCCGATAACCTATGTGTAACATACATTCAAAATGTACGTCAAGTTAGAAACGAAGGGCCACCAACAACAAACAAAAAAAACCCAACCCCAAAAAAAAAAGTTAATTTTTTATTGTTTTTTTATTTTTTAAAAAAAAAAAAAAAAAAAAAAAAAAAAAAAATTTATTTTAATGAATGGATAAATCATGTGGTTGAAAGATAACATTTTTACTATTTCTTAAATATCTCAGCTCAAGGGCATAAGGATAAGGAAACCGCCTATGCACAAAGAAAGCGTACGATTTCACCTTTCTAATAAAGTATGATATAGAAAATCCTGTGTGTACGTTTTTGAGATATTTTAGAAAGAGTGCAGCTACCTCGATGACAGCCCCATACAAAATGACTGCCAAAACACATGCCTCGGTACAAGTGTGGGAAAGCTATTGCAATTAAATTTAGACAATCCTGTGTGTACGTTTTCGAGAAAATTAATTAATTATATGTTAACATCAAAAAGTTCACAAACAAGGCATTGCGATCTAAAAGTTCCAAAATGAACTAAGCTACTACGTAACAAAAAGCTGGATGATATAGAGCAGCATTTTAACATACTGTAAGAGCAGTTCACGTTCTTATTAATGTTTATGAATGAAAATGAACAAATTTGCATAAAAGATGTGCATTTTTGTCATTATTTAAACAATTAACAACTAATAAAATAGATATAAATAACTAAAATAACATTTCATATTTCGGCACTTTGCCGCCATTTAAAATAATGCAAGAAAACATGAACAATGTGACCCTTTTTTTTTAACCGGGTAGCAGCTTTTTTTGTTAAAAACAAGGTTGCAGCTTCCTGTTTTTACCGTTTCCTAATAATTATAAAGAAAAATATGCCGCCTGTAATACGAAGGTAGGAAAATTAATTTTTAAATATATTTATAATACATAATAAACATTCTTTACTTTTTTTCCTTGCAGAGAATTTGAATCTCTCGAAAGAGAATTAAAAACACTCTCGAATAGGGTTAATCAAATCCATAAAGAGATTAAATCATTAAAGGTTAAAGTTCGAAATCAGCAGCAGTTCAAACACACAATTAAATTGACTTATATATTTTTTTTTACTTTCAATACTTAAATTTAATATAACTAAACCAGTGGTGCCCACACAAATACAATGACATGTGTCTTGCATTTGTGTGCGTAAGAGAAAAACGAAGTTGGCTTCGCGCGTGACGTTTTAATGCTTTGCACTGCGCAAAAGAAACGGAAACTTCAAACTTAATAAAATTAATTGCTTCTTGCTAAATATATTAGAGCTGAAATAATTAATTATTAAATAACTAATTATATAAATAAGAAAATAATTTCAAGCATAAAACTTAAGAAATTACTAAATAACAAATAATTAAATAACAGAAATAAATGGAAATTTCAAACTTAAGTTACTGAAATAAAAATAAAATAAAAACACAGTAATAAAATAAAACAAAATTAAATAAAAAAACTATTCACATTTCAAAAGATTATCTAAATTAATTTCTCCTCTAAATTCCTTAATTCTCAAAAGGCACGCTAAATGTGTATCGGTTAATGAGCTTCTTAGTTTATGTAAAATATGTTTCATGCTAGAAAACGCTACCTCACAATTATATGTAGTTCCGAACATGGAATACAGCTTATAAATTTCATTTTTAAGGCTCGGGTATTTCGTATTATCTATGTGAACCCAAAAGTTTTTTCCCGATTCCAGTGGTATTCCCAAGTCCCCCCTCAAAGTAATGAGTTCTTCGCGAATAGTAATGTTCTCAAAACAATTTATTTCACAAGTTAATGGAAAATTATTTATATCTAAAATACATTTTAATGAACTTAAATCTATAAATCTATTTTCAATGTTATTAAGAAGGGTCTTCAATATAACTAAAAACTGTTCTATTTTTTCGAAACTATTTATCTTAAACTCTAAAAATATAACCTGTGTTTTTTCTAAACTACTTATATTATTATTTTCTAATTGACTAATTAATATTAAGAGTTTTCTTTTAAATAAATATACTGAATTGACTAAATCAAAAATTTGTTTATTTTTACCCTGAAGGCACAAATTTAATTCATTTAGCATAGCCGTTATATCACACAGGAAACCAAAATCTAACAAAAAATCAGGACTTTCTAGATCTAAACAAAATTGATCAGCTTCCTTAACGTGGGCTTGAAGAAAACGGAGAACTTCTTTTCTTAAGCTAAATAAACGGTCTAAGCATTTTCCCCGGCTTAGCCATCTTACTTCCGTATACATAAGTAAGTCTTTATAATCCGCATTAAACTCCTCAAGAAATCCCTTAAATTTTCTATGAGTTAAAGAATTATGCCCGCCCCTTATCTTATTTATTATTTTAATGCATGTATTCATTACGTTTACCATTTTCAACTCCCTTGCAAAAAGAGCTTCCTGGTGTATAACGCAATGCATAAATAAACAAAAAATTCCATTTTTCTTAAACATCCCAGACAGACCCTTGTTTGTCCCTGTCATTACTTTTGCACCATCTGTGCAAACACAACTTAATTTACTAATATAACTGTCCTTACATAAAATTTTTTGAAAAAGAGTATTATATAATATCTCGCCCGTCACATGCCCGTGTAGCGAAACCACATCGAACACCTCCTCAAAACAAGTTAAATTTTCATCTACAGTTTTTATACAAATTATTAGTTGACAAATATTATTAATGTCTGTACTTTCATCAAGACATATAGAAAAATATTTACATTTGTTAAGCCTCTCCTTTGTTGCAGAAAAAATATACTCGCTTAATTGTTCTGTTCTTCGAGTAATCGTATTCCGCGAAAACGGAATTTGTTGGCAAAGCTCGGAAATTTCCCTCACAATGTTTCCAAAACACTTTATAACATCAACAATTAAGTTCTTAAAAAATATACCATCTGTAAAGGGCCTACATTGCTTAGCTAAAGCCAAAGCCACAACATAAGACGCCTTTTTTAAAGACACGTGGTCAACGACAGGTGCAAGTTGATTGGGATATTTAATTAGAAAGTATTTTGCCTTAAGTTCTAATAATTTTTCTAATCTATCCTTATTTAATATATTAATAAAACTAGAATGAGTAATATAATGCCTTTTAATATTAAAGTATTTACAAGTATAAATAATATGCGAACAAATTAAACATTCCGCATCCCCATCCATATTTTCAATAAAGAAAAAATCATTTTCCCACTCTTCCAGAAACATTTTTATTCTCAGTAAATTTAATATTTATTGTCAGTGTATTTTTAATAAGTTGCGCAGCGAGACCTTGCTCCGTTGACGGCTGAACAGCAACTGATTTGATTTTCGTTTGCGCTTCGTTGCAGTGCTGCCAACTTAGCTATTTCCCCGTTAGATCTAGCGGTTTGTCATTGTCAAATGCGGGATAAATTACAATCTAACGGCTAGCGGTTAATTTAGCTATTTTTCAAGTAAACCTGGCGTAATTTTAGCTTTTTTAAAACATCTTGTAACTTTATGTATTTTCATGCTTTCCGATGCCACACTTGAATATTTAGTGTTATTTTTTCCAAGTGAATGGCAAAAAACATCGATAAGCCATAGAGAATTAAAATGTATCGTTTGTGAAATTAATTTAATCGTGGTAACCATCGCTAACGAGGTATTTCACAATTTCTGAGTCGACGTGATAAGTGGGATAAAAATGCCAAAAATTTATAAACAAAAACCGCGAAATGCGTGGATGCAAGACCCTGCATTTAAAGATTGGCTGGCTATAGATGCAGCCGATAATGAAAAATGCTTTTGCAAATATTGCAAATCTAGCATTAATGCCAAACTTTCGGATTTGATCGCACATGCCAAGACTGCGAAGCATAAGTCTTCTTCAGCATCATTTGCACAGACGAACAAACTACCTTTTGTAGTATCACATGTGCCAGTAAAAACCTGCCAACAAGAGGCGGCTTTATGTTTATATATAGCCGCGCATTCATCGGTCAGCCCAATTGACCACTTGGGATTGTTGTGCGGAAGCAAATTTGAAGACGGCAGTGCAGTAAAACTGCACAGGTCAAAGTGCACGAGCATTATTAAAAATGTTTTGGCTCCAAACTTCATGGAGCTACTTAGAGATGATATAGGCGATGCCAGGTACAGCTTGCTACTTGATGAAAGTACAGATATAAGTGTCTGCAAGATACTTGGTAAGTCATAATGCTAATCATTCTAGAACACAATTAATCTGAATCACATTATATATAGGTGTTGTCATAAACTATTTTAGTACCACACTGAGCGCCATGGTCTCAACTTTTTTATCCGTAATCCGGCTCGAGGAAGGCGACTCCAAATCGATTGTAAGCAGCCTCTGCCAGGAGCTAAAAAACATAAAATTAAACCTTGGGAATTTGATTGGAATCGGCACGGACAACGCAAGTGTAATGGTTGGTGCTAAACAAAGTGTTTACACGGAGCTTAAACAAAAGGTTCCGACCCTTATTTTGATTAAGTGTGTGTGCCATTCACTACAGTTAGCTGTAAATACTGCTTGCAAAAATTTTTTACCTGAGGCCTTAGAATACCTAGTTTATGAAACTTATAATTGGTTTTCAAAAGTGCAAAGCGGCAATTTGATTATAAAAAAGTTTATCAGCTCATTAATTCCGAAGAGGTAAAACGTTATATGTTTTTTGTATTGTTCGACTTTAACAATTGTGTCTGTTCAGATCTAGTTAACATGTGTTCACCTGTAGTTTGTATAATGTGGTGTTGTACTTTATGTTTACATGTATATATTTTTTAAATATGAATAACATGAACTTTATTTTAGGATCCTCTCAAAATACCTCGAGTTTGTGACACAAGGTGGCTATCAATTGAAGTTGCGGTAACCCGAATTCTTCAGCAATGGATTGAGCTAAAGCTCCACTTCAGCATTGCTGCAACGAATGAAAAATGTTTCAAAGCACAAACGTTGCACCAACTTTTTAGTGAGGATGTTAATCATTTGTATCTGCTGTTCTTGCAGCCAGTGTTAGCTCAAATGCAGCATATCAACAAAATTTTTCAAACTAGCACTGGAGACTCAAGCAAACTGTTGAAAGATCTCGTGTATGCAATTAATTCATTAAAGTGCAAAATCATTCCGCCTGATGTTAATATTGATGTTTTAAAAAACGATTTTCAACAATTTGTAAAGCAGGATTGCTATTTAGGATATGCGTTCGAAACAAAGCTCAAAGAGTTGAAGAAGAGCAACGCAGTTGAGGCCGAAATTCGATTGAAATGCTCCGGCTTTATTGTTGCATTAATTAACGAGCTTAAGCAGAGGTACATGGCTTTAAAGTAATTGTTTTTATTTTTTTATTAAAATTCTAAATTTTTTTTAGATTGCCTGACAATTTTGAAATTCTCCAGCAAGTTGATTTATTTTCCGTCGAGAAAATATTATGTGCCAAGAAGGCTGAAATTGTGCACATACTCGAGCACTTCAAGGTGGAATCATCTAATATTGAAGAAATTCTTTTTCAATATGCCAACGTCCACCTCATTCAGTGGACCAACTTAAGCGACACCACAAGCTTTTGGGCGGAAGTGTCCAAATACAAGGATGCAGCTGGAATCAAAAGATTTTCGGCACTGGCATCATTTGCGCTAAGCCTTTTATCTCTGCCATGGTCTAACGCAGAGGTAGAACGAGTTTTTAGCCAAATGAACATTGTAAAATCAAAACTGCGAAATTGTATGGCTGTTCAAACATTAAACTCCATCTTACACATTAGGTACTGTATCTGTTCAGCTCATATTTTATAATACAAAAACATTTAATTTTTCATTTGTAGATACGGACTACGCCGGGCGGATAAATGTTGTCACAATTATGAAGTGCCCGCAGTCGTCTTGAAGAAGATAGGAACTAATCAATCCTATATAAATTCAACAGATGAAGAAGATTTTTTTGACGACTTTAAAAAAATTCTTTATTAAATATTTGAATATATCGTTTACTAATCTAGCGTTTCTTTTAAGCTACCCACTAAGTTTTCTGGCTATTTCTAGCTTTTTTCAAAAACAATTCTGGCTTTCTCATGACCCAAAGAGTTGGCAGCACTGCTTCGTTGTCGAATTCCACGAAGCGAACGAAACCACGCGCACGAAGACGCTTGCCGACGTCACACGACCATTTACACTGTCTGTGTAGCAGCAAAAAGCCGGCAGAATTTTTACCAACCACATGTGGCGGGGGCTTGGGCACCACTGAACTAAACTGACTTTGCATTTCACTTCGAACTTGTTAGCATTATTGATTGTTTCTTGAAACTTTCGGTGACACCTTCAAATGATGCAAATCTTCAAGCAATATTTGATGGCGAACGTTTGGAGCGTGGATCTCTTGTGCTATTGCGTCGTCCTTTGATGACCCTTAAGTATGGCTTCCTCGAGTTGTTAATGCTGCTGATAAACCTTGGCAGGCGTCTGCTGGATCGGCGACTTGTAAGCAGCCTGCTAATTGGTATTATTATCCATAACGTGCCAGGACCGCATGCGGCATACTTGAACATCCTTTATCAAATAAAATATCTTTATGCCATAATTAAAACTGGGTTCCAGGGCTTAACAAAAATAATAAAAAACTCTTTTCCACACCACCATTGAGGTAGAGTTATCAGCGCGTTTTTTTTAGTGTGGTATCACCAGTAGGCCTAATCCACAACACTATATACTATTTATATATTACTAGCTGTTACCCGGTGCACTTCGCTACACCTATATCGATTAAAACTCTTAATGGTTTTTAGTTTGTGTTTTACTTATTTTTCTAAAACTGTAACTTATATTTGCAAAAATTTATAGTCAGCATCGGCAAATGGTAAGAGCGAGCCTGCTCGGTGGTATATTTGTCCCTGAACCTTGAACGTCGGCATAAATTCATCTCTAATGATTTTTGTTGCACCAAAAGAAGTAATTTGAAAGCATGAATTGTATGCTTGAATATTCTTCAAGAAATGCTTAGACGTCGGCGATTCTCCAGTGATCAAGGAATGTAATGGATCGGGTGGCGGCTCCAATGCTGGCAGTTTCACTTTGCCATTGGAGCATCACATGCCAGCTGTTTCTCCTCGAAACTTCGCTGCATTGCAATGCGTACAGATAATACTCATTGCTCCAATGTCACCATGTAGGCTGTAGTCGCAGTCAGGATCGTATTGAAAGCCAGCATATTCCATTTGATCGCGAAGGCGAAGCGGAACTCTGCCTTCACGACATTTTGTACCTACTCGTGATCGCCGTGCAAGACTCTGTGCAAGTACACGCACAATAGTTATCGCAGCACGTACAAAATAAAGTGACAACAGAAAAAAATATATATATAATATATAATATATATATATATTGTTTACTTTCAACACTGCAAAAATTTTAAATTTGACAGCAAAATTCCTGTTTTCTATTTTCAAAGTTTGTTTCCATTTATTGAACTCATAATAAAATATAAGATAAATGAAGAACTGGTATACCAATTTGGGTCGAACTTCCCACAAACCATCTACTAAATAGTCCGAAATATGCCTAAAAATTTGGTTTCAATAGGTGTGCTCGTTCTTGCGGTTTTAATGAACAACGAAAACTGCCACTTATTTTTATATATAGAGATTTGAAATAAGCTCACAAAGCTTGCAAATAGTATTATCTATTTTTGTTTTATACAACTTGTTCATACAATTCTCACATATGAAACGATCGCAACTAGAGCATCTATATTCTGATAATGATGTATTCTTAAACGAGCAGTGAAGACATACATCATTTAAAGAATCTCCATATGGGAGAATTTTATCAAACAATTCGCTTCTGTATATGTACGGTTTCTCTAAGTTTTGAAGTGAAACGTTTGACACATACGATTCTGCAAATTGTAAATTTTTTTTAAATAATTGACTTTATATATGACCTCACTCTTTTAGAACAGTGGCCACATTTATTACACTGCATATTTATACATACATCTGCAATAAATTAAGCAAAATCAATTAATGTAGTCAAGTCGACGTCACAAAAACAGCTAAATTTACACAATGTGTAATCTTAATTAAGTTATGCTTGCGTTGTTAGCAGAGTTAAGTGTTGGAGAACTAAAACAGCAGCGCTGCAAATAACATATCATGATGTAAACAAAACTATGTTATTGGTCGTCACCTTTTTTTCTTCTTTTTATGAATGAAAATAAACAAATTTTTATAAAACAAATGCATTGTTGTCTTTATTTTAATAATTAACAACTAATAAAATTAATATTAATCACTAAATTGTTTTATTTGATTTATTTATATTATTAATGCTGCCTGACTATGTTAATGGAAAATGAACAGTGTGGCAACTTTGGCCATAACGGGGCTTTGCGCCATTTTTTATACTTTGATACTAAAGGTATCATAGTATATTGGGTTTGTGCAATGTCCGTCATGGTGTCTGTCCGTCCGTCTGTCCGTATGAACGCAAATTTTTTCGACACCCTTAAAGCTAGAGCCTTGTAACTTTGCAAATATCTTGGTACATGTCTTCGTCAGACAAAGTGTTAAATGTAGGGCTCTACGACCTCAGGGGGCCCGAGAAATCGATAACAAGTCGATACACCTCGATGTGCAAATCGATAAAACACAAATATATCCCACATTTTAGCAGCTAGAGTCACCAAATTTGATGGCAAGATAGCTGGTAACATTCCTCAAAAAACTGCATTAAAAGATTGGATGCCACGCCCACCTATTTCGCCCCAGCCCCCCTCCAATTATAAACAAAAATGCCTGTATCTTCTACAGTTTTGAAGCTATAGCCACCAAAATTGACATGAAGGTAGATACTGACATCTGACAAAGTTATGCATCAAAACATTGGATGCCACGCCCCCAAACAACGGGATATGCCCCACCGCCCTAAAAAAACCCGAAAGGCGTGTATCTTCGTCAGTTTTTAAGCTAGAGTCACCAAATTTGGTATGAACATTGGTAGTGACATCCGTAGCAGGTGTACATCAATGTTTTGGATGCCACGCCCACTTATTCCGCCCACCGCTATATCTCTCTCAGTTTTTGAGCCAGGCTCTTCAAACTTGGTATGAACATTGTTAGTGGCATCCGTAACAGATCTGCATCAATGTTTTGGATGCCACGCCCACTTATACCGCCCACCTCTATATCTTTGTCAGTTTTTGAGCTAGAGTCTCCAATTTTATACCAAAAACCCTCATATATTACTATTTGCACTCAGAATCCTTAACACAGCTATGTGAACTGGTATCAAAGTATATCGCAGTCGGTTGCGTCCGACTGCAACGTTTTTACTTGTTTTCTGTAAGTTTCATTCAATTATAGAAATTCAACCAAGAGTGAATATTGTGCAATATAATAAACGAAATTGAATAGAAAATAGAATCAAAAATGTATCGTTTGTTGGCAGACAGGTGAGGCTTTCAATTATATGCTACTGTGTTTGTTTGCGTGTTTTTATTGTGTGTTTAAGAGAGGATATTGGTATTGTGGCTATTTCTGCCCGTAAAAGCGCCTTGTTGACTGGCTTAACACTTCTTTCAAGAAATATTGTGCAACTAAGCCAATTAAAGTTTACATTATACTAAAATACTCGGATTTGTTTGTATGTGACGGATTTTTATACCCTTAACCCATAAAATGGGTAAATAAGGGTATAATGGTTTTGTGCAAATGTATGTAACAAAAAGAAGGAAGCATCTCCGACTAGAGATGGGATCGGGAAAGAAATTGCTTCCCATCCCATCCCGTCCCGATATTAAATTCGCGTTTCCCATCCCGATTGTCCCGACAAATTTTGGGTCTATCCCGCGGGTCCCGATATTTTCCCGAAATTTTATTTTTTAAATATGTGTGTATATATATATATGTTATGTATATATATTTTTAAATATAATTTTAATTTAAATTTAAATTTTTATTTAAAAACAATATTTTTTCAAAATTTTCTCATAATAACCTCGTTTGTCTTTCTTCCAAAATTCTACTAGAGGTAGAAAAAACTCTTTCGCTGGTTTGGATGTTGGTATATTAAGCACTTGCCTCGACAGCATTTACAACAATAGCAAATCATTTCATTCTTGCCAAAATTTCAAAATATCGCAATCTTTCTTAAATCTAATTTGCTTAATATAACTATTTATTTTTTTGGTAGTTAATTGCAAAATTTCGACACGCCATAGCTGCAGCAATTATTGGAAAAGAGTGACCGAATTTCGTAATAAAGAAAATACATGTAAATGCTCCCATTTATTGCATTTGCGATATTTCGTGTCGCTACAAAATGCAATCGGTGGGTAATTTCGATAAAAACATAACTTTCATCGAGTACATTTTGTTTGGGTCCCGACTAATTTTTGGGTCCCGACAGGTTTACCGGGACCCGTGGGAATTTCGGGATCGACCACTTATCCCGACTTTCCCGGATTTTTTTAGAATCGTTCCCATCCCGCCCGATCCCGATAGTTTTTTCGGGACCCGCGGGATTCCCGAAAATCCCGATCCCGACGCCCATCTTTAACTCCGACCCCATAAAGTATATATATTCTTGATCAGCATCAACAGCCGAGTCGATCTAGCCATGTCCGTCTGTCCGTCTGTATGAACGCGTAGATCTCAGAGACTATAGGAGCTAGAGACTTCAAACTTTAAACTTAAACTCTCCTATACCATGAGCAGATCATGTTTGCTTTAAATTTTCGATAACATTTCTGGTTTCCGATATACACATGTAATCGATACCAAAAAAATCTTGAATTTTGAAGTTTGAAACTACGGATAAAATAATGAACATTTAAAAAAATTTGATCAAAATCGGTTGAGAAACACCGGAGATATCGCAGCTTGAAGTTTGGTCATATAGGTCACTGATTTAATATACATAAGTAACGGTAATGGTTAAGTATCGGGTTAAGGGTTAAGACTAGAGCCTTCTTACTTGTTTTATTTAGTACGTGCTGCGATAACTATTGTGCGTGTACTTTTCAAAAAATATTTTTGCGGTGTGTCATTTAGTTAAAAAAAAAAAGTTAAGTTTGAGCGCTTGAAGTTTTTTTTTCTGAGACAAAGAAAAAATGCCAAGAGCCAGGCGAGCAAATATAGGGCGCCGAACGCGTACAGCAAATTATGTGGCAATACGAAGACGAAGTCAGACTGAATATGAACGCACGCAAGCAAATGCATCGCAGCGTGAGCGAAATGAACGAAATAGATCGGTTAACCTGCACAGAGTCTTGCACGGCGATCACGAGTAGGTACAAATTATCGTGAAGGCAGAGTTCCGCTTCGCCTTCAATGCGATCCTGACTGCGACTAAAGCCTGCATGGTGACATTGGAGCAATGAATATTATTTGTACGCATTGCAATGCAGCGAAGTTTCGAGGAGAAACAGCTGGCATGTGCTGCTCCAATGGCAAA
>JAECXP010000237.1:787500-891065 GCA_018152965.1 Scaptomyza pallida
TAATAAAAAAACAAAATGAAATTGAAAAAAATTTGAAAAATGTATAGAAATAGTAAAACAGGATTTGAAAAATGAAATGAAGGAGGAAATTCAAAACCTTCAACATGAGTTGCAAAGTTTGAAAATTGCAGAAATTTGAACTTTTAAAGTTTGTTGGAGGTTTTGAATTTCCTCTTTCACTTCATTTTGCAGGTTATGCAACAATTTTAAATTATATTATTAGTTTTATATTATTATTATTTTTATCATAATTAGTATTAAGAACCTTTTTAAATAAATATTGATTTTTAAATGACTTTTCTGTTTTAATTATATTATATGTTTTTAAATTTTTCAGCACGATGAAATACATAAGTAAGATTTATAATTAGACCTCAGATTTTGCATATTTCCCTATTTTTTATCAGATTGCTACCAAACTTTGTATATAAACGTTTTAGAGTTCAAATTAAACAAATTTCAATGCATTTCGAATATATGCAAAGTAAATGCAAAAAACATGCAAAATAATATGCAAAAAATATGCAATATATATGTAACATATGCAAAAAACATGCAAAATATGCAAAATATATGCAGACTAAATATATAAAATTCTGAAATCCACTATGAGGTATACGCAAAGTCTTCCAGGCTTTAACATAATTAACTGTGGGAAGCACGATATTAATCGATATTGTTTAAATAAATCGGTTCACGTAGTCGGTATTGCAGCCCTGCATACTGCAACGCTGAACGGTTAAAATATTGACACATAAATAAACTAAACTTGAGTGAAGTGGAGTAAAATGCCAAAAATAACTAAACATAAGAAGAATTTGATGGGAAAATGGTTTAACAGCCTTCCCGAAAAGTGCTTTCGAATTGAAAAAAACGATGCTTTTTGCACTACTTGTGAAAAACAGGTAAGTTTGTAATATTCAGGCTAATGCAAACCAATCTCAAATTTGTAACCAATTTGTTAATTGAAATATTTGTTTGCAGTAAGCCTAATTCTTAACCTAAAAGTACGTTCTAATGGCTTTTATGTTCTAGATTGCGTGCGAAAAAAAATTTCAGTTGCAGCAACATCTTGAAACTGCTTTTCACAAAAGATCAAGCGCCGCATCAAATAACAACCATGATGAAACTGAGCTTAATTCAAACATCAATATTTCCAACAACTCCAACGAGTTTAAAATGGATTTATGTGAAGCGTTGGTTGCTGGAAATATACCGTGGAACGTTCTAAGTAACCCAACATTTACTGGTTTTTTAAAAAAATATACAGGGCAACAAATTCCGGACGAAAGTTCTATAAGAAAAGACTACCTGGATAAGTGCTACCGAAAATCAATCCAAAAAATTCGCGACACCATCAAAGACGAAAGTGTTTGGATTTCAGTGGACGAAACAACGGACAAACAAGGGCGTTATGTCGCGAACTTAATTGTAGGAGTACTGAGCGAAAATGAATCATCCAGCTCATTTTTATTGTCATGTGCACAGTTGGAAGAAGTTAACAATGCAACTGTTTCTCGTTTTGTGAACGACAGCATTCGTAAGTTGTGGCCAAACGGGAATGAGATGAAAGTCTTGTTGTTTTTAACGGATGCCGCGCCGTATATGATCAAAGCTGGCAAAAATTTAAAAATCTTTTACCCAAATTTAATTCATTTAACTTGTTTTGCACACGGCTTAAATTTAATAGCTGAAAAAGTAAGAGCATCGTTTCCTCTAGCAAATACGTTTATCTCATGCGTAAAAAAAATTTTTGTAAAAGCACCGCTGAGAGTTCAACGCTATAAGCAAATGTTGAATATAGAGCTACCACCAGAGCCAATATTAACTAGATGGGGTACGTGGTTGAAGGCTGCATCATTTTATGCAGATAATATGGAGGGAATAGCAGAGGTAAGATTATGTGTACTTTAATTTGGTAAAGAAAAAATCTAAAATTGCATCTTAGGTTCTTGAAACACTTAACCCAGAAGATGCTGAATCAATTAAGCTGGCAAAAGAGCTAGTTAAAAATCCCCAACTGCATCTGGATTTTATATTTATAAAATCTAATTTTAAAAGACTAACTGAACTAATAACATCTTTAGAAGCGAGGGGCTTACCACTAGAGAAGTCAATGAATTTGTTCATGGAAGCTGAAATTATAATTCAAAACTTAGCTGGTGAATTTGGAACGGTTCTAAGGCAAAAATTTGATGCAATTTTAACAAGAAATCCAGGCTTTAAAATAATTTCAAAAATTAATAATATTTTAAATCATAATGATGGAGATTTTTCTGGACTTGATTCCGTCAAAAAAGAAAATATACATAAATATAAATTTGCCCCCACTACCTCCTGTGATGTGGAAAGAAGCTTTTCCGCTTACAAAATGGTTTTTGGAGAGAAACGTCAAAGCCTCACAATAAATAGCTTAGAAAAAATTTTGATTGTTTACTGCAATACCAATTATTTTTAAATAAAATGTATACACAAATAAAATAAATTAAGTTTGTATATTTTGCTCTATTTGACAATAATTAAATAAATTTCACAATTTATACCACTCTCTGAATTTTTAATATATTTTTTTTAATTTGTTTAACGTAGAACATTTTTGCAAATTTTGCATATCTTTTGCATACTTTGCATATTTTGGCATATACTATGCATATGCATTCTATGCAAATATGCAAAAAAAATTTAAATATGCATAGCGTTTTTTACTCTTCTATCAATGACTCGAACTTTGGTGTTGAAAGAATTGACCTATCTTAATCCTCGAAAAATATGCAAATATGCAAAATCCGAGGTCTATTTATAATGTAAAAGCAACGAAAAACAGTTTTTCTTTTAGTTAAGTTCCTCATTTGACAATCAGCATTAACAAGCCCTTGTGGCATGGGGGGAGGACTGCCGCTTTTTTAAGGGTTGGAAATCGTGGGCTCAAACCCCCATCGAACAACTTTTTTTTTTTTTTTTTTAATAAATTTAACCTTTTTTACATTTTATTTATTTGGTTATTGCATTGAATAAAAAAATTTAAATAAATATCATTAGTAAAAACGATAAGCCGCCACCAAAAACAATCATGAAATGGCGGAAAGAAGCACACCGGCCAGAATCAAAACAAACGCAACTGAGTGTCGTTGAGGGGTAAAGCGAAAAACTGTGCAAAGCAAAGGCGTGAGAGAACTGGCATACAATTTGACTCGTTACTTTTCTTTCCTCTACGGTTGCGCTGAGATTTACAGCTCTGCTAAGTTACTGTCTCTTATTTCCAGTCTTTACATAGATAGTCTCTGAACAAAAGCAACGACGGTGACAGCGCAGCGACAAAGAACGCACCAAACGCGGCCCAAGGCAACTGTAGCAGAGCAGCGCAGCCCAAGACGACGGCGTGGGAAATTGCGCAGTAAACGACAAAGCGAGCGACGCACAGCCGAAGACATGCGCCGACCAATGCAGGCCAGGCAGCACAGCACAGCTATGAGTATATAATACTAACAGAGGGGTAACCAGAGACAGCAACTTTAACAGAAAAAGAACATCTCTAACAGGGGAACATAGCGAGTTAAGTTGGCGGAGTCTGCCTTTTCAAATGATGTGCCGCCTTTTTGAAAATCAGCTGGTGACAAAGAATCAACAGCGATCATTTTTTTCACTTTGTTTTGATGGCAACGTGTGCGAAGAAAGCGACAGCAATATGTTGCTGTTCGTTTCTTCTTGTGTTGTTGTCAAACTCTTGACTTTGCTTGAGTTTGGCAATTTTACACTTTTGCTTCAATCGACTGGCTGCTTAACTACATGGGAGGGTAGTATAGAATTTTTATGAACTTTGCGTAAATAAATGGGTAATCTTAAGATACTAGAATATAATTTCAGCATTAAAGTCTGCAAGTTTTTTTATTAATTATGTAGGGCATGTATGAATAATAAAGACATTTTATTATGAGTTTGTTAACTAATCCTAGAGTAAGGGTATTTGCATTAAAATAGTCAAAATAAGTTATACCAAATACCAGCTTTTAGTTTTTCATTACTTAAACCGGGAAACTTTCTTGAATGATATACAAAACACGGACCAGTTTTATCTAATGCCTTAACATATTGCCTCATAAGTCCCAATTTGATGTGCAATGGAGGCAAAATAATCTTATCTCTAGAAACTAAAGGCGGATTTATTATATTTTGTTTGCCAACCGTCATGTTATTTCTCAAAGGCCAATCTTTCTTGATCCAGTGGTCTTTTTTTGCTCTGCTGTGCCATAAACATAAGAAGCATGGAAATTTAGTGTACCCACTTTGTTGACCTAATAGAAAGTTGACCATTTTTTAATCGACACATATTACCCATTGGTGCTCCGAGTATTTAAGTTTTTTTAAAACATGATCTACGTTTTGATACTCCTCTTTTAATTTCGTCGAATAAGCAATAGGCACAGCTGCATGTTTATTACCAACTAGCTGCGGCCCCGCCCGCGTTGCGAACGTTCTACATTCGACTCTTGAGCGTGTACCTGAGAGTTTCTCTGATTTTGTTCAGCAAGGCGTTGTAAACGTTCAGGTGAAGATTCTCCCATACGACATATTCTTGCTGCACGTGCTCGAGAACTATGTTTAGAAAGTTGAGACTTTTCTCTTTTAGGCATATTCAAATGTTTAAGAAAATGTTAATAGCGTGTAATATTTTAGGTCTGAAAAGAACTGTTGTTAAGCTCTGAGAAGAATTTTTACGTAGGTGTAGTTTTGAAAGATGTCAGTGCATCAGAAGTACAGATAATATTTAACTAAAGAAATTATTGAATAGCTTCTCTATAAACAACATTTGAGGTAACACTATTTTCTGGTAGCAAAATATACTGATGGTCGGGAGCCCCGACCCGTGATAGGCCAACGTAAAGTTGCCCATGCGTAAAACATTCTTTTCTTAAATCTATTCCTACTAACTTAAATGTTTGGCCTTGGGATTTGTTTATCGTTAGTGCAAAAGAAATTTTTACAGGGAATTGGATCCTTTTGAAGGGTATAGGCATATCGGTAGGGATCATGGGTATTCTTGGTATATGAGCTAATTCACCAGCTGCAGGGCCGGTGATAATCTTCGCTACTATTACATTATCTTTTAGCTCCTTTATAAGAAGTCTCGTGCCATTACACATGTTGGGGGGCTTAAATTTCTCAGAAGCATTATCGGCGTGCCAGCTTTTAGCGACAGTTCATGAGGTGGTAGTCCAGCGGGGTTAAGTGAATTTAAAAATTCCTGGGGGTAGTGCACTACGTCCTCGATGTTAGTGACGGTGTCTATGGATTTATAGCACTTAATTTCACCTGGTACTTTCTGGATGATTAAATTGTTTATTTCGTTGACTGTTTCATTCCTGGAAGAAACTATTGCTCTACAACACAGCCAACGAAAATCATTTTGGTGCAAGTTTTCGATGTCAGGATATATAGCATCTATCAGACTGTCTAAATTATGGACTATTTGGCCTAGAGATTCATCCAAAGTAACCGCATAATCGGTGCCCAAATTTAAAGATGGAAAAATTCCTTCTATAAGTTTCAGCAGCTGTTGTGGAAAATTGCTATGCGTGTTTCCATGTAGATGAGCTCTCATATTGGTGCGCAAATTTAAGTGTTGAACAGATGTCCAAAGGTTGGATGATTTCAAACATGCCTTCATAATATCTGCTCGAGTACCTCTGTTGACGACTGGAAGCGTTTGTCGGAAATCTCCAGCAAATACAAAAGTGACACCACCCATGACATTAGCAGAGCTTCGGAGGTCTCTTAAAGTTCGGTCCACGGCCTCCACATGAGCTCTATGACTCATGGTGCATTCATCCCATATTACCAACGACGCGTCTTGCAGCAACTTACCAAGAGGCCCATTTTTCCGAATAGAGCACGTAGACCGTTGATCTAAAGATACGGATAGCGGGAGTTTAAACGTAGAGTGAGCCGTTTTTCCTTCGCTCAAGAGAGTTGCAGCAATTCCTGACGAAGCAACTGCAATCGCTATCTTCCCAGATTGTCGTATCTTAGCAAGTATCAAATTTGCGAGAAAAGTCTTTCCGGTGCCTCCTGGTGCGTCCAAAAAAATAACCTCCCCATGTTATTGTTGACGCTGTCCACAATAGTCTCATAAGCATGTCTTTGATCTGGTACTAATTTTGGCAGATTGTCATTAACAAACGCTGTTAGATCACTTCTGGTATACTGTTGTACCATTGTGTCAATAGTATCATTCTGGGTACGAACGGGAGACGGTAATCCAAAATCACTTAAATTTTTTTCGTTTAATTCTATAAGCTTGTTTTCTATTTCAATTAATCCTTCATTATAAATGACTTCAGTGAAGGGTAAAGTGTTGTCCTGATTTTGTTGTCTGATACGATGTCTAATGTCTTCACAAAACTGATCTTTGAAAGTATCCCATAACTTAAATGGTTCCGATGGTTGACAAAATAAAAGTATGACTACGAACAACTCCCTTAGTTTTTTTGGACAATTTGAGATTGAAGCTTCGCTTAAAGTGTTACCCCAATGGTCATCGTTTTCAAGTAAACCTCGGTCACGGCAAGCTGCTTGATACGTCTCTTTGACAATTCCGTTTACAGTTTTAAGGTGCGCAAATGAGGTCGGACCGCGTACGTGGTGCAGTAGAATCCTAAGATAAAAACACTCTGATTGGGATGGATGTATCACGTAGACTCTACCTAAAGCGGCATCTTTTTTTATCCCCGGATGTCCAACTACATCTTCACCACGCCTTCTTCTAGAGAATTTATTATTTGCCCATGTATAGAATTGCGGGACTTCATGATACAGTAAAGTTTTCGCGAATTCATCTTCATTACAGAGAGCGAAAAATGAGAGTAATGTGGTATTGCGTGGGTTTTGGACAACTTGATGAGCTGTCACTGTTGTAAAATACACCCTTTGACGGTTCTCTAGATGAACGGCCAAATGCACTACAGTAGGATGCCGGTCGTGAACGGGAAATTCAAATATTCGCCAGACAGCTTCAGATGTGCTTATGTACCTACCATTTAAATAGTTTTCGACCTCATCGTGTGGGTTTCTAAGGCTAAAAGTTGCCTGATCTGAACCTTTATTTATGTACTTACAAATATATTTTATGGCTTGGACAGAGTGGCAATGCTCCACGTTTATATGAGCGTTGAAAGTTTTACTGAGTAGAGGGGAGTACGGAACAATCCACCTATTATCTATCGTCACCATGTTGCCCCTGATTTGCAGCGTAGTGCTCCGCCCGCCATTTCCTGTATCGCGCCTACGATAAACTGGATACCCATCCTCTCCGGCCACTCCACACTTGCCATATAACATTTGACTTTGCCAAATATTTGTTCTTTAACAAAAAATTTGATGAATTTCTTCATCTTTAAATGAAATACACGTGAAAGTATGTCATGACGGTCGAAAGACCGCTGTCCTGGTAGCAGCTCCGCTTTAATTTCAGGCCATTCGGGGTTACATGTTAAAGTGACAAATAAGTCAGGTCTACCATAATTTCGGACGTACGTCATCGCGTCCTGCGTTTTCTCGTGCATGAAACGCGGAGAACCCGTAAATGACGATGGCAATATGACATGTTGACCGATATTTAATGGATTAACATTTGCGTCATGATTTAAGGCATCTCTGAGATGAATGTAGTCGTCAGCCCTCAGTCTTTGTTGATTTCGAGAAATATAATTTAATCTTTCCGATATCATTTTCGCCATCATGTCAACACAATATTGACTAAATAAGTCTCTGTAATAATGTAACGGATTAAAAGAGTTACTTCTTATCAATAATCTAAATGCATAAAATTGCATACACGAAACAGTTTTATTACGCGCAGAACCCTGCTGAGGGATAGTCAAATAATAACCGTCTTCTCCTGTCACAAACATAATAGGATACTGTAGTGGATCATAGGAGCGATGTAGCTCAGAAACTCTTTTGAACTGTCCGTCTCTACAGTGTAAGACTATATCCCTGGGACCTTTCTCTTCATCGACCAAGAGAACGGCTACCTCGTTTACAGTGGGAGCATTATATCTGCCTCTGTGTGCTGTCTGTGGAGTGCGATCCGAATGAATAATTAACTTTAAATTATTTGAAGAGATACGTTCTAAGTTTTGTTTAAAACTTTGTATATAGACGTTATGATTATTCAAAGCGGTCTGTAATTCGCGAATTAAATCCATTTTTAAGGTTGACGCGATGCTTGATCGCAACGACAACTGGTCTGCATCCGAAATAAAATATATTTGCAAGAACTGTTGGTTTTGGCCTGATGGTGGTAAAAGGCTACCAATGAGATGATACACCTGTCCTTGAACTTTAAAAGTGGGCATAAAATTTCCTTCCCTGATTTCTTTTGCACCAAACGAAGTCATTTGAAAAAGACTATTGTATTTGCGCATGTTTGTTAAAAAATGACCAGATAATGGATGGTTATTAGTTAACAAATTCTTTATTGGTTGTGGCGGCTCCTGAAGGTTAGGAAGACAAACTTTACCTGAGGCCCCGACCCGTGATAGGCCAACGTAAAGTTGCCCATGCGTAAAACATTCTTTTCTTAAATCTATTCCTACTAACTTAAATGTTTGGCCTTGGGATTTGTTTATCGTTAGTGCAAAAGAAATTTTTACAGGGAATTGGATCCTTTTGAAGGGTATAGGCATATCGGTAGGGATCATGGGTATTCTTGGTATATGAGCTAATTCACCAGCTGCAGGGCCGGTGATAATCTTCGCTACTATTACATTATCTTTTAGCTCCTTTATAAGAAGTCTCGTGCCATTACACATGTTGGGGGGCTTAAATTTCTCAGAAGCATTATCGGCGTGCCAGCTTTTAGCGACAGTTCATGAGGTGGTAGTCCAGCGGGGTTAAGTGAATTTAAAAATTCCTGGGGGTAGTGCACTACGTCCTCGATGTTAGTGACGGTGTCTATGGATTTATAGCACTTAATTTCACCTGGTACTTTCTGGATGATTAAATTGTTTATTTCGTTGACTGTTTCATTCCTGGGAGAAACTATTGCTCTACAACACAGCCAACGAAAATCATTTTGGTGCAAGTTTTCGATGTCAGGATATATAGCATCTATCAGACTGTCTAAATTATGGACTATTTGGCCTAGAGATTCATCCAAAGTAACCGCATAATCGGTGCCCAAATTTAAAGATGGAAAAATTCCTTCTATAAGTTTCAGCAGCTGTTGTGGAAAATTGCTATGCGTGTTTCCATGTAGATGAGCTCTCATATTGGTGCGCAAATTTAAGTGTTGAACAGATGTCCAAAGGTTGGATGATTTCAAACATGCCTTCATAATATCTGCTCGAGTACCTCTGTTGACGACTGGAAGCGTTTGTCGGAAATCTCCAGCAAATACAAAAGTGACACCACCCATGACATTAGCAGAGCTTCGGAGGTCTCTTAAAGTTCGGTCCACGGCCTCCACATGAGCTCTATGACTCATGGTGCATTCATCCCATATTACCAACGACGCGTCTTGCAGCAACTTACCAAGAGGCCCATTTTTCCGAATAGAGCACGTAGACCGTTGATCTAAAGATACGGATAGCGGGAGTTTAAACGTAGAGTGAGCCGTTTTTCCTTCGCTCAAGAGAGTTGCAGCAATTCCTGACGAAGCAACTGCAATCGCTATCTTCCCAGATTGTCGTATCTTAGCAAGTATCAAATTTGCGAGAAAAGTCTTTCCGGTGCCTCCTGGTGCGTCCAAAAAAAATAACCTCCCCATGTTATTGTTGACGCTGTCCACAATAGTCTCATAAGCATGTCTTTGATCTGGTACTAATTTTGGCAGATTGTCATTAACAAACGCTGTTAGATCACTTCTGGTATACTGTTGTACCATTGTGTCAATAGTATCATTCTGGGTACGAACGGGAGACGGTAATCCAAAATCACTTAAATTTTTTTCGTTTAATTCTATAAGCTTGTTTTCTATTTCAATTAATCTTAATATATATAAATCTCGTGTCACAATGTTTGTCTAAAAACTCCTCCTAAACCACTTGACCGATTTTAATAAAATTCGCACACCATGTGCAGTTCGATCCAACTTGAAAGATAAGGTACTTTAAATCTCAAATTATTGTCGCAATTTTAATTTATTGCTAATTATTTGTCTGACAGTCCTAAAGCTGTGTTTTTCAAAATCTTAGTAGGCTACATTTAAAATTCAGTAGGAAAAATAATTCTATTCAACGTACAAATGAAATTATTTAGTTATCCGGTGCGCGTTGCTTCGTCAACAACTAAAATAAATAAAAAAAAATTTTTTAAAAAACAAAAAATTTTAGCTTCTGAATCAAAACAGTTTTTTTTACTGCTTAAAATCGTACATTTTTAAAATGCCTGCAAAACGCAGAGGAGCTAACCTCAACAACGCGAGCAGCAATGGGACACGACGCAAACGTGTTGAAAGATCTCAGCAATTACCATACCAAATCGAAACAAGAAATGCAGCTCAAAGAATCAGGACTGCAGAAAGTCGTGCACAAGAATCTCAAGAACAGCGTGACGTACGTCGGCAACAGAATATTACGAGACTAAGAGCGGCACGAGAACGAAACATAGATTCAATACGAGTACTAGATCGACAAAGGCAACGAATCAGCCGCTCATTAACACGTGCATCATTCGTTCGGCTTGCCTTTGAATATGCACCAGATATCAACTACTCAGCGCATTTAAAAATTGCTATCGGTGGAATGGATAAAGTATGTCAATATTGTCAGGCATTGAAATTTCGGAATGAAGCAGCCGGCATGTGCTGCGCATCAGGAAAAGTTGTGCTGTCACCTCTATCCGCTCCGCCGGAGCCTTTATTATCCCTTCTTACTGGCAGTTCAGATGATTCCAAAATATTTTTGCGTAAGATACGCAAATTTAATTCTTGCTTCCAAATGACGTCATTTGGGGCAACTAAAATTTGCGATCGTGAATCCGATGGACGTAATTTTGAAACTACATTCAAAATTCAAGGCCAGGTGTACCATAAAATCGGATCACTGATGCCAATGCCTGATAACAATCCGAAATTTCTTCAAATTTATTTTATGGGCGATTGTGAAGAGCGCGTGACGACTCGATGCCAGTATAATTTTATTGAACAAGCAGAGGAAACAGCAATAGTGATATTATTGGAGCATTTTTTAGAAGATCACAATCAACTTATTCAATTGATCAAAAGAGTTTCGCCACGACTGCAAAATGACAATTATCAAATCGTCATAAAAGCCGACAAAATACCATTAGGTGAACATGCTGGTAGATTCAACGCTCCAACTGTTGATGAGGTTGCTGTTATCATGGTTGGTGATCCAGTTGACAAAAGATCTATAAAAATTACACGGCGAGACAACACTGTCAGTACGATTTCGGATCTACACCGTTCATACGACGCGCTACAATATCCATTGATATTTTGGCAAGGACAAGATGAATATCACCTTAATATCAAGCAGTATGATCCAAATACCGGTAAATTTGACTTTAAAAATTATCGAACTTAGATTTTAATTTCGTATTGCATTTTATTTTTAATTTTTTTTAGGTGATTACAGAAATAATAAAGTTAGCTCAATGAACTACTACGCACACCGAATAATGGTCAGACAAAATCAAGACAATTATATCCTTCGATATCGTCAGCTGTTCCATCAATACATTGTTGATATGTATGCTAAGGTCGAAAGTGAACGCTTGCGATTCCTTCGATTTAACCAGGCAAAACTACGATCAGAAGAATATATTCACTTACGAGATGCTGTTGTTGGAAACATCGATGGAAATTTAAATCCCAATGACATCGGTAATGCTTTCATTTTACCTTCAAGCTACATCGGCAGTCCACGTAACATGCAGGAATACATACAAGATGCGATGACTTACGTACGTCATTACGGCCGACCGGATTTATTTATTACATTCACATGTAATCCGAATTGGGAAGAGATACAAACTTTACTATTGCCAGGACAACAATCCATTCATCGTCATGATTTAACTGCACGTGTGTTTAAACAAAAATTGAAATCCTTAATCAATTTAATTGTTAAATATTCAATTTTTGGTATCACACGTTGTTGGCTGTATACGATAGAGTGGCAAAAGCGAGGTTTGCCTCATGCCCACATTTTGGTTTGGCTTAAAGAAAGAATCCGTCCTGAAGAAATCGATCAAATAATTTCAGCCGAAATTCCAGACCCAATAATTGATCAAGAATTATTTGATATTGTCACCAAACACATGATCCATGGGCCATGCGGTGCTTTCAACATGACGTCACCGTGCATGGAAAATGGAAAATGTAAAAAAAACTTCCCAAAGCCGCATACGAATGACACGATCACGGATATTGATGGTTATCCAATGTATCGCCGCAGAAGTACTGAGAATGGTGGCCACACATTTACAATGCGACTGCCGAACTTTCCAAATCAAGTTGAGTTTGATAATCAGTGGGTGGTACCATACTCACCACTACTTTCAAAAACTTACAAAGCTCATATCAATGTTGAGCTTTGCAGTTCTGTTAAATCAATTAAGTATATTTGTAAGTATGTTAACAAAGGCAGTGATTTGGCCATATTTGAAGTACAAAACATAAATACAAATGACGAAATAGCACGATACCAAATGGGCAGATACATTAGCAGCAATGAAGCTATTTGGCATATTCTCAGCTTTCCCATCCACGAAAGAGATCCTGCTGTCCAACATCTGGCAATACATCTTGAAAACGGTCAACGTGTATACTTCACTGAAGAAAATGTTCTCCAAAAAGCGTTAGAAGCTCCGAAAACGACTCTAACTGAATTTTTTACATTGTGTCAAAAACCTGATGTTTTTGGCCAATTCGCGAAGACATTGGTGTATGGTGATGTTCCACGTTATTTCACATGGAACAAATCCAGTAAAAAATGGGAGCCTAGGAAACAAGGAAAACCACATCCTTCCATTACAGGCATATTCAAAGCTAAGACATTGGGGAGACTTTACACGGTACATCCAAAGCAACGTGAGTGCTTCTATTTACGTTTATTATTGGTGAATGTTTCCGGACCAACGTCTTTTGAATTTTTGCGAACAGTTAATGGTCGAATATTCAATACGTACCAGGATGCATGTCGTGAACTGCAATTGCTAGAAGACGATAACCATTGGGACTTAACGCTTGCTGATGCTGCGTTGACATCAACACCGAATAACATTCGTCAGTTGTTTGCAATTATTTTGACGACATGTTATCCCTCGCTAGCACAAACTTTGTGGGAAAAATATAAAAATTGTATGACAGAAGACATCTTGCACCGAATGAGACAAACAAATCATTGCCAAAACATAGATTATACACCAGAGATGTACAATGAAGCATTGGTCTTGATCGAGGATTTATGTGTTCTTATTTCAAATTTACCACTTAATCATTATGGTATGCCATCACCTAATCGTCCAGCCACCGACTTAGTCAATACCGATTTACAACGAGAAAATCAATATGACCATGAAAGTTTAGCAACAATTATCATGAACAGTGAACCATTACTGACAGCAGAACAAAAAATTATTTATGATCAGATTATGCAGGCTGTTGCTGCTGAACAAGGCGGTTTTTTTTTCTTGGATGCACCCGGTGGAACCGGTAAGACATTTTTAATATCGTTGATTCTTGCCAAAATACGGTCGCAACAAAAAATCGCATTAGCAGTAGCATCGTCAGGCATTGCGGCTACTTTACTGGATGGTGGGCGAACAGTACATTCAACATTCAAGCTGCCATTGGACGTTCATAATAAACCAGATGCAATGTGTAACATCAAAAAGAATAGTGGAATAGGTGCAGTGTTGCGGAAGAGTTCTATAATAACTAGCTAACCCAGCCACGCGTTGCAGCGGCGGACCCGACAGATATCTTCCTGTCAAAAAGATTTGTAATGTTGAATTGTTTTGTTTCTACGTATTTTATAGTCGGGGCAAAAAATTCTATTACTATAACCCTTTTTAACAATGAAATTATTTACGAACAAAGACGAAAATGTTGATGTTGGTATACAAATTCACTGGATTGAGATTTGAAGGGGAAGTACGTTGAACACAATTAATTAAAATGTTCTTACACTTGATATTAAGCAGAAATCAATAGGTACAAAATAAAAATTTATCAGATTTATTATTTCCATTTCAATTTAATTTAACACCAATCGGTGCACAATGTTTTTGGTTAACCTGTCTTTAGCTAAAACAAATAGATTCGACGGTTTCCCAACACGTGAACACGCAACATATAGTTGCCCATGAGAAAAACATGGATTTTCCAAATCTAAACCACAAATAGTCATTGTTTGACCTTGAGATTTATTTATAGACATGGCGAAAGCTAAGCGAATTGGAAACTGTAGCCTTTTGAAGGGTATGGTAGAATCTGATGGTATCATCGGAATACGTGGCAGCAGGACCACTTTTCCTTTAAACTTCCCAGCCAAAATGATTGCTTCAAGAATGTTTCCGGTGATCTTTTTGATGACCAAACGCGTACCGTTACATAATTGAGGTGGATTCAAATTACGGAGGAGAATAATAGGGGAACCAATCTTTAATCGAAGATTATGTGGTGGCATTCCAGGGATATCTAAAGAATTTAAAAATTCAATCGGAAAATTAACACTTTCATTTTCATCAACAACAGTATCGATTGATTTAAAAGACATCAGATCGCCTGGTAACAACTTTTGTATCTGGAAGTTAATTTCGTCAACATCAACGTTTTTGGCTGCCAAAATCGCCCGTTGACTTAGCCATTCATGATTCAAATAATTATTCTGTATATCCGGGAAAATACTCTGAATCAATTCATTTTTATCCTGAACAACAGTGCAAAAATTGTCGGGTAGTTTAAAGCATTGCGTATTTGGTTGCAGTTCTATATTACCGTTCCCAATATCAAGTAGTTGTTCGGAAAATATTTGTGCTGATGGATCATTTTGCAATTGTACTCGCATATTTTTGGTCAATCGAAGTGTTTTAACACTTCGCCATAAGAATGATTGTTTCAAACATGCATTAATCTCATCCGCGAAAGTAGAGCGAGGTATAACCGGTAAGGTCTGCCGGAAGTCACCAGACAAAAGTAACATAGCACCACCGAAAGGTTTATTATTGCTGTTTAAATCTTGCATAGTTCTGTTTAATGCTTCAAGTGAATATTTGTGTGCCATTGTGCACTCATCCCAAATTATTATAGAACTCTTCCGCAACACTGCACCTATTCCACTATTCTTTTTGATGTTACACATTGCATCTGGTTTATTATGAACGTCCAATGGCAGCTTGAATGTTGAATGTACTGTTCGCCCACCATCCAGTAAAGTAGCCGCAATGCCTGACGATGCTACTGCTAATGCGATTTTTTGTTGCGACCGTATTTTGGCAAGAATCAACGATATTAAAAATGTCTTACCGGTTCCACCGGGTGCATCCAAGAAAAAAAAACCGCCTTGTTCAGCAGCAACAGCCTGCATAATCTGATCATAAATAATTTTTTGTTCTGCTGTCAGTAATGGTTCACTGTTCATGATAATTGTTGCTAAACTTTCATGGTCATATTGATTTTCTCGTTGTAAATCGGTATTGACTAAGTCGGTGGCTGGACGATTAGGTGATGGCATACCATAATGATTAAGTGGTAAATTTGAAATAAGAACACATAAATCCTCGATCAAGACCAATGCTTCATTGTACATCTCTGGTGTATAATCTATGTTTTGGCAATGATTTGTTTGTCTCATTCGGTGCAAGATGTCTTCTGTCATACAATTTTTATATTTTTCCCACAAAGTTTGTGCTAGCGAGGGATAACATGTCGTCAAAATAATTGCAAACAACTGACGAATGTTATTCGGTGTTGATGTCAACGCAGCATCAGCAAGCGTTAAGTCCCAATGGTTATCGTCTTCTAGCAATTGCAGTTCACGACATGCATCCTGGTACGTATTGAATATTCGACCATTAACTGTTCGCAAAAATTCAAAAGACGTTGGTCCGGAAACATTCACCAATAATAAACGTAAATAGAAGCACTCACGTTGCTTTGGATGTACCGTGTAAAGTCTCCCCAATGTCTTAGCTTTGAATATGCCTGTAATGGAAGGATGTGGTTTTCCTTGTTTCCTAGGCTCCCATTTTTTACTGGATTTGTTCCATGTGAAATAACGTGGAACATCACCATACACCAATGTCTTCGCGAATTGGCCAAAAACATCAGGTTTTTGACACAATGTAAAAAATTCAGTTAGAGTCGTTTTCGGAGCTTCTAACGCTTTTTGGAGAACATTTTCTTCAGTGAAGTATACACGTTGACCGTTTTCAAGATGTATTGCCAGATGTTGGACAGCAGGATCTCTTTCGTGGATGGGAAAGCTGAGAATATGCCAAATAGCTTCATTGCTGCTAATGTATCTGCCCATTTGGTATCGTGCTATTTCGTCATTTGTATTTATGTTTTGTACTTCAAATATGGCCAAATCACTGCCTTTGTTAACATACTTACAAATATACTTAATTGATTTAACAGAACTGCAAAGCTCAACATTGATATGAGCTTTGTAAGTTTTTTGAAAGTAGTGGTGAGTATGGTACCACCCACTGATTATCAAACTCAACTTGATTTGGAAAGTTCGGCAGTCGCATTGTAAATGTGTGGCCACCATTCTCAGTACTTCTGCGGCGATACATTGGATAACCATCAATATCCGTGATCGTGTCATTCGTATGCGGCTTTGGGAAGTTTTTTTTACATTTTCCATTTTCCATGCACGGTGACGTCATGTTGAAAGCACCGCATGGCCCATGGATCATGTGTTTGGTGACAATATCAAATAATTCTTGATCAATTATTGGGTCTGGAATTTCGGCTGAAATTATTTGATCGATTTCTTCAGGACGGATTCTTTCTTTAAGCCAAACCAAAATGTGGGCATGAGGCAAACCTCGCTTTTGCCACTCTATCGTATACAGCCAACAACGTGTGATACCAAAAATTGAATATTTAACAATTAAATTGATTAAGGATTTCAATTTTTGTTTAAACACACGTGCAGTTAAATCATGACGATGAATGGATTGTTGTCCTGGCAATAGTAAAGTTTGTATCTCTTCCCAATTCGGATTACATGTGAATGTAATAAATAAATCCGGTCGGCCGTAATGACGTACGTAAGTCATCGCATCTTGTATGTATTCCTGCATGTTACGTGGACTGCCGATGTAGCTTGAAGGTAAAATGAAAGCATTACCGATGTCATTGGGATTTAAATTTCCATCGATGTTTCCAACAACAGCATCTCGTAAGTGAATATATTCTTCTGATCGTAGTTTTGCCTGGTTAAATCGAAGGAATCGCAAGCGTTCACTTTCGACCTTAGCATACATATCAACAATGTATTGATGGAACAGCTGACGATATCGAAGGATATAATTGTCTTGATTTTGTCTGACCATTATTCGGTGTGCGTAGTAGTTCATTGAGCTAACTTTATTATTTCTGTAATCACCTAAAAAAAATTAAAAATAAAATGCAATACGAAATTAAAATCTAATTTCAATAATTTTTAAAGTCAAATTTACCGGTATTTGGATCATACTGCTTGATATTAAGGTGATATTCATCTTGTCCTTGCCAAAATATCAATGGATATTGTAGCGCGTCGTATGAACGGTGTAGATCCGAAATCGTACTGACAGTGTTGTCTCGCCGTGTAATTTTTATAGATCTTTTGTCAACTGGATCACCAACCATGATAACAGCAACCTCATCAACAGTTGGAGCGTTGAATCTACCAGCATGTTCACCTAATGGTATTTTGTCGGCTTTTATGACGATTTGATAATTGTCATTTTGCAGTCGTGGCGAAACTCTTTTGATCAATTGAATAAGTTGATTGTGATCTTCTAAAAAATGCTCCAATAATATCACTATTGCTGTTTCCTCTGCTTGTTCAATAAAATTATACTGGCATCGAGTCGTCACGCGCTCTTCACAATCGCCCATAAAATAAATTTGAAGAAATTTCGGATTGTTATCAGGCATTGGCATCAGTGATCCGATTTTATGGTACACCTGGCCTTGAATTTTGAATGTAGTTTCAAAATTACGTCCATCGGATTCACGATCGCAAATTTTAGTTGCCCCAAATGACGTCATTTGGAAGCAAGAATTAAATTTGCGTATCTTACGCAAAAATATTTTGGAATCATCTGAACTGCCAGTAAGAAGGGATAATAAAGGCTCCGGCGGAGCGGATAGAGGTGACAGCACAACTTTTCCTGATGCGCAGCACATGCCGGCTGCTTCATTCCGAAATTTCAATGCCTGACAATATTGACATACTTTATCCATTCCACCGATAGCAATTTTTAAATGCGCTGAGTAGTTGATATCTGGTGCATATTCAAAGGCAAGCCGAACGAATGATGCACGTGTTAATGAGCGGCTGATTCGTTGCCTTTGTCGATCTAGTACTCGTATTGAATCTATGTTTCGTTCTCGTGCCGCTCTTAGTCTCGTAATATTCTGTTGCCGACGTACGTCACGCTGTTCTTGAGATTCTTGTGCACGACTTTCTGCAGTCCTGATTCTTTGAGCTGCATTTCTTGTTTCGATTTGGTATGGTAATTGCTGAGATCTTTCAACACGTTTGCGTCGTGTCCCATTGCTGCTCGCGTTGTTGAGGTTAGCTCCTCTGCGTTTTGCAGGCATTTTAAAAATGTACGATTTTAAGCAGTAAAAAAAAACTGTTTTGATTCAGAAGCTAAAATTTTTTGTTTTTTAAAAAAATTTTTTTTATTTATTTTAGTTGTTGACGAAGCAACGCGCACCGGATAACTAAATAATTTCATTTGTACGTTGAATAGAATTATTTTTCCTACTGAATTTTAAATGTAGCCTACTAAGATTTTGAAAAACACAGCTTTAGGACTGTCAGACAAATAATTAGCAATAAATTAAAATTGCGACAATAATTTGAGATTTAAAGTACCTTATCTTTCAAGTTGGATCGAACTGCACATGGTGTGCGAATTTTATTAAAATCGGTCAAGTGGTTTAGGAGGAGTTTTTAGACAAACATTGTGACACGAGATTTATATATATTAAGATTTGGGATGAGTGCACAATGGCACACAAATATTCACTTGAAGCATTAAACAGAACTATGCAAGATTTAAACAGCAATAATAAACCTTTCGGTGGTGCTATGTTACTTTTGTCTGGTGACTTCCGGCAGACCTTACCGGTTATACCTCGCTCTACTTTCGCGGATGAGATTAATGCATGTTTGAAACAATCATTCTTATGGCGAAGTGTTAAAACACTTCGATTGACCAAAAATATGCGAGTACAATTGCAAAATGATCCATCAGCACAAATATTTTCCGAACAACTACTTGATATTGGGAACGGTAATATAGAACTGCAACCAAATACGCAATGCTTTAAACTACCCGACAATTTTTGCACTGTTGTTCAGGATAAAAATGAATTGATTCAGAGTATTTTCCCGGATATACAGAATAATTATTTGAATCATGAATGGCTAAGTCAACGGGCGATTTTGGCAGCCAAAAACGTTGATGTTGACGAAATTAACTTCCAGATACAAAAGTTGTTACCAGGCGATCTGATGTCTTTTAAATCAATCGATACTGTTGTTGATGAAAATGAAAGTGTTAATTTTCCGATTGAATTTTTAAATTCTTTAGATATCCCTGGAATGCCACCACATAATCTTCGATTAAAGATTGGTTCCCCTATTATTCTCCTCCGTAATTTGAATCCACCTCAATTATGTAACGGTACGCGTTTGGTCATCAAAAAGATCACCGGAAACATTCTTGAAGCAATCATTTTGGCTGGGAAGTTTAAAGGAAAAGTGGTCCTGCTGCCACGTATTCCGATGATACCATCAGATTCTACCATACCCTTCAAAAGGCTACAGTTTCCAATTCGCTTAGCTTTCGCCATGTCTATAAATAAATCTCAAGGTCAAACAATGACTATTTGTGGTTTAGATTTGGAAAATCCATGTTTTTCTCATGGGCAACTATATGTTGCGTGTTCACGTGTTGGGAAACCGTCGAATCTATTTGTTTTAGCTAAAGACAGGTTAACCAAAAACATTGTGCACCGATTGGTGTTAAATTAAATTGAAATGGAAATAATAAATCTGATAAATTTTTATTTTGTACCTATTGATTTCTGCTTAATATCAAGTGTAAGAACATTTTAATTAATTGTGTTCAACGTACTTCCCCTTCAAATCTCAATCCAGTGAATTTGTATACCAACATCAACATTTTCGTCTTTGTTCGTAAATAATTTCATTGTTAAAAAGGGTTATAGTAATAGAATTTTTTGCCCCGACTATAAAATACGTAGAAACAAAACAATTCAACATTACAAATCTTTTTGACAGGAAGATATCTGTCGGGTCCGCCGCTGCAACGCGTGGCTGGGTTAGCTAGTCCTTCATTATAAATGACTTCAGTGAAGGGTAAAGTGTTGTCCTGATTTTGTTGTCTGATACGATGTCTAATGTCTTCACAAAACTGATCTTTGAAAGTATCCCATAACTTAAATGGTTCCGATGGTTGACAAAATAAAAGTATGACTACGAACAACTCCCTTAGTTTTTTTGGACAATTTGAGATTGAAGCTTCGCTTAAAGTGTTACCCCAATGGTCATCGTTTTCAAGTAAACCTCGGTCACGGCAAGCTGCTTGATACGTCTCTTTGACAATTCCGTTTACAGTTTTAAGGTGCGCAAATGAGGTCGGACCGCGTACGTGGTGCAGTAGAATCCTAAGATAAAAACACTCTGATTGGGATGGATGTATCACGTAGACTCTACCTAAAGCGGCATCTTTTTTTATCCCCGGATGTCCAACTACATCTTCACCACGCCTTCTTCTAGAGAATTTATTATTTGCCCATGTATAGAATTGCGGGACTTCATGATACAGTAAAGTTTTCGCGAATTCATCTTCATTACAGAGAGCGAAAAATGAGAGTAATGTGGTATTGCGTGGGTTTTGGACAACTTGATGAGCTGTCACTGTTGTAAAATACACCCTTTGACGGTTCTCTAGATGAACGGCCAAATGCACTACAGTAGGATGCCGGTCGTGAACGGGAAATTCAAATATTCGCCAGACAGCTTCAGATGTGCTTATGTACCTACCATTTAAATAGTTTTCGACCTCATCGTGTGGGTTTCTAAGGCTAAAAGTTGCCTGATCTGAACCTTTATTTATGTACTTACAAATATATTTTATGGCTTGGACAGAGTGGCAATGCTCCACGTTTATATGAGCGTTGAAAGTTTTACTGAGTAGAGGGGAGTACGGAACAATCCACCTATTATCTATCGTCACCATGTTGCCCCTGATTTGCAGCGTAGTGCTCCGCCCGCCATTTCCTGTATCGCGCCTACGATAAACTGGATACCCATCCTCTCCGGCCACTCCACACTTGCCATATAACATTTGACTTTGCCAAATATTTGTTCTTTAACAAAAAATTTGATGAATTTCTTCATCTTTAAATGAAATACACGTGAAAGTATGTCATGACGGTCGAAAGACCGCTGTCCTGGTAGCAGCTCCGCTTTAATTTCAGGCCATTCGGGGTTACATGTTAAAGTGACAAATAAGTCAGGTCTACCATAATTTCGGACGTACGTCATCGCGTCCTGCGTTTTCTCGTGCATGAAACGCGGAGAACCCGTAAATGACGATGGCAATATGACATGTTGACCGATATTTAATGGATTAACATTTGCGTCATGATTTAAGGCATCTCTGAGATGAATGTAGTCGTCAGCCCTCAGTCTTTGTTGATTTCGAGAAATATAATTTAATCTTTCCGATATCATTTTCGCCATCATGTCAACACAATATTGACTAAATAAGTCTCTGTAATAATGTAACGGATTAAAAGAGTTACTTCTTATCAATAATCTAAATGCATAAAATTGCATACACGAAACAGTTTTATTACGCGCAGAACCCTGCTGAGGGATAGTCAAATAATAACCGTCTTCTCCTGTCACAAACATAATAGGATACTGTAGTGGATCATAGGAGCGATGTAGCTCAGAAACTCTTTTGAACTGTCCGTCTCTACAGTGTAAGACTATATCCCTGGGACCTTTCTCTTCATCGACCAAGAGAACGGCTACCTCGTTTACAGTAGGAGCATTATATCTGCCTCTGTGTGCTGTCTGTGGAGTGCGATCCGAATGAATAATTAACTTTAAATTATTTGAAGAGATACGTTCTAAGTTTTGTTTAAAACTTTGTATATAGACGTTATGATTATTCAAAGCGGTCTGTAATTCGCGAATTAAATCCATTTTTAAGGTTGACGCGATGCTTGATCGCAACGACAACTGGTCTGCATCCGAAATAAAATATATTTGCAAGAACTGTTGGTTTTGGCCTGATGGTGGTAAAAGGCTACCAATGAGATGATACACCTGTCCTTGAACTTTAAAAGTGGGCATAAAATTTCCTTCCCTGATTTCTTTTGCACCAAACGAAGTCATTTGAAAAAGACTATTGTATTTGCGCATGTTTGTTAAAAAATGACCAGATAATGGATGGTTATTAGTTAACAAATTCTTTATTGGTTGTGGCGGCTCCTGAAGGTTAGGAAGACAAACTTTACCTGAGGCACAGCACAAACCCTTAGGCTCGTCCGCCCATTTCATGGCAGAGCAGTTAGAGCAGATCTTATTCATAGCTCCGATTTGGACAGACGTTTGTTGTGCATAATCAACCTGCGGGTCATATCTGAAAGCCAGTCTGTTGCTGTTAGCTAAAATTCGATTGCGAACCCTATTTGTGGACAACTGCTGTCTCTCTGCCTGAGCTCCAAGTCGCTGCAAGCGCTCGTCACTCGACTCTATTTCGCGCAACTGAGAGGACCTTAAATTTTGTTCATGAAGGCGTTGAACACGCTCCAGGCTCGACTCTCGTGCACGTATCTCAGAGGTTCTCAGATTTTGTTGTGCAAGGCGTTGCGAACGATCTACACTCGACTCTCTTTCGCGCAACTGAGAGGTCCTTAAATTTTGTTTATGAAGGCGTTGAACACGCTCCAGGCTCGACTCTCGTGCACGTATCTCAGAGGTTCTCAAATTTTGTTGTGCAAGGCGTTGCGAACGATCTACACTCGACTCTGTTTCGCGCAACTGAGAGGACCTTAAATTTTGTTCATGAAGGCGTTGAACACGCTCCAGGCTCGACTCTCGTGCACGTATCTCAGAGGTTCTCAGATTTTGTTGTGCAAGGCGTTGCGAACGATCTACACTCGACTCTCTTTCGCGCAACTGAGAGGTCCTCAGATTTTGTTGAGCAAGGCATTGCGAACGTTCTACACTCGACTCTGTTTCGCGCAACTGAGAGGTCCTTGTATTTTGTTCATGAAGACGTTGGAAAAGCTCCAGCCTCGACTCTCGTGCACGTATTTCAGAGGTTCTCAGATTTTGTTGTGCAAGGCGTTGCGAACGATCTACACTCGACTCTATTTCGCGCAACTGAGAGGTCCTTAGATTTTGTTGAGCAAGACGTTGCGAACGTTCTGCACTCGACTCTATTTCGCGCAAATGAGAGGCTCTCAGATTTTGTTGTGCAAGGCGTTGCGAACGCTCTACACTCGACTCTGTTTCGCGCAACTGAGAGGTCCTTATATTTTGTTCATGAAGACGTTGAACACGCTCCAGCCTCGACTCTCGTGCACGTATTTCAGAGGTTCTCAGATTTTGTTGTGCAAGGCGTTGCGAACGTTCCACACTCGACTCTCGTGTGCGTACCTGAGTGTTTCTCTGATTTTGTTCAGCAAGGCGTTGTGAACGTTCAGGTGAAGATTCTCCCATACGACTCATTCTTGTTGCACGTGTTCGAGAAGTATGTTTTGAAAGTTGAGACCTGGCCCTTTTAGGCATTTTTGTTTTTTTAAGAAAATGTTAAAAGAGTGTAAAATAAGCTCTGAAAAGAACTGTTGTTTAGCTCTGAGAAGAACTTATGCGTATGTGTAGTTGTAAGCAGGTCCGTCCAGAAAGACAGGATGTGTAAAATAAGCTCTGAAAAGAACTGTTGTTTAGCTCTGAGAAGAACTTATGCGTATGTGTAGTTGTAAGCAGGTCCGTCCAGAAAGACAGGATGTGTAAAATAAGCTCTGAAAAGAACTGTTGTTTAGCTCTGAGAAGAACTTTTGCGTATGTGTAGTTGTAAGCAGGAATGTCCAGAAAGAGAAGATTTGACAGATGTGCTCGTAGCTCGTTAACGGCGCCAACATTTTCATTGGTACTTTGGTACTTTGCGTTAAAGCTTAAACCACTTGTGAATTATAAGCCATTTCGAGAGAGCGTAGCCAACATTTTCATTGGACCTCTTTGCGTTATAGCTTAAACAACTTGTGAATTATAAGCCATTTCGTGAGAGCGTAGCCAAAATTTTCATTGGTACTGTTTGCGTTGAAGCTTAAACTACTTGTGAATCATAAGCCATATCGCGAGAGCTTAGCAAAAATTTTCATTGATACTCTTTACGGTAAAGCTTAAACAACTTGTGAATTATAAGCCACGATTAGGATTAATAGCATGAGTAAAATAAACGCGTTTAAATGCAGTCTAAAAAATTTCAAGATTTTTAAATAAAAAAATGGTTGTTGTGCCTCACTCGACATAGATAGGTATAGTGTGTCGCGGGCTATTTTGTACATATTTATAAGATCTACAATTAATAGGAACATTTTATTGTTCTATCCTTTGTAGTTTACGCAGCGTAAGCAAAATAAGTAACTTTTTTGTATGATTTTTTACAAAAAACCCAAATAACTTGCGGATCCCTTTTTTGTCCAAAATAAAATATAGCCTATGTTACTCGTGGATAATGTAGCTTTCGAATGGTGAAAGAATTTTTAAAATCGGTCCAGTAGTTTTTGAGCCTATTCGCCACAATTAAACAAACAAACAAACAAACAAACAAACAAACAAACAAACAAACAAAGTTTTCCTCTTTATAATCTTAATATATATAAATCTCGTGTCACAATGTTTGTCTAAAAACTCCTCCTAAACCACTTGACCGATTTTAATAAAATTCGCACACCATGTGCAGTTCGATCCAACTTGAAAGATAAGGTACTTTAAATCTCAAATTATTGTCGCAATTTTAATTTATTGCTAATTATTTGTCTGACAGTCCTAAAGCTGTGTTTTTCAAAATCTTAGTAGGCTACATTTAAAATTCAGTAGGAAAAATAATTCTATTCAACGTACAAATGAAATTATTTAGTTATCCGGTGCGCGTTGCTTCGTCAACAACTAAAATAAATAAAAAAAAAATTTTTTAAAAAACAAAAAATTTTAGCTTCTGAATCAAAACAGTTTTTTTTTACTGCTTAAAATCGTACATTTTTAAAATGCCTGCAAAACGCAGAGGAGCTAACCTCAACAACGCGAGCAGCAATGGGACACGACGCAAACGTGTTGAAAGATCTCAGCAATTACCATACCAAATCGAAACAAGAAATGCAGCTCAAAGAATCAGGACTGCAGAAAGTCGTGCACAAGAATCTCAAGAACAGCGTGACGTACGTCGGCAACAGAATATTACGAGACTAAGAGCGGCACGAGAACGAAACATAGATTCAATACGAGTACTAGATCGACAAAGGCAACGAATCAGCCGCTCATTAACACGTGCATCATTCGTTCGGCTTGCCTTTGAATATGCACCAGATATCAACTACTCAGCGCATTTAAAAATTGCTATCGGTGGAATGGATAAAGTATGTCAATATTGTCAGGCATTGAAATTTCGGAATGAAGCAGCCGGCATGTGCTGCGCATCAGGAAAAGTTGTGCTGTCACCTCTATCCGCTCCGCCGGAGCCTTTATTATCCCTTCTTACTGGCAGTTCAGATGATTCCAAAATATTTTTGCGTAAGATACGCAAATTTAATTCTTGCTTCCAAATGACGTCATTTGGGGCAACTAAAATTTGCGATCGTGAATCCGATGGACGTAATTTTGAAACTACATTCAAAATTCAAGGCCAGGTGTACCATAAAAATCGGATCACTGATGCCAATGCCTGATAACAATCCGAAATTTCTTCAAATTTATTTTATGGGCGATTGTGAAGAGCGCGTGACGACTCGATGCCAGTATAATTTTATTGAACAAGCAGAGGAAACAGCAATAGTGATATTATTGGAGCATTTTTTAGAAGATCACAATCAACTTATTCAATTGATCAAAAGAGTTTCGCCACGACTGCAAAATGACAATTATCAAATCGTCATAAAAGCCGACAAAATACCATTAGGTGAACATGCTGGTAGATTCAACGCTCCAACTGTTGATGAGGTTGCTGTTATCATGGTTGGTGATCCAGTTGACAAAAGATCTATAAAAATTACACGGCGAGACAACACTGTCAGTACGATTTCGGATCTACACCGTTCATACGACGCGCTACAATATCCATTGATATTTTGGCAAGGACAAGATGAATATCACCTTAATATCAAGCAGTATGATCCAAATACCGGTAAATTTGACTTTAAAAATTATTGAAATTAGATTTTAATTTCGTATTGCATTTTATTTTTTAAATTTTTTTAGGTGATTACAGAAATAATAAAGTTAGCTCAATGAACTACTACGCACACCGAATAATGGTCAGACAAAATCAAGACAATTATATCCTTCGATATCGTCAGCTGTTCCATCAATACATTGTTGATATGTATGCTAAGGTCGAAAGTGAACGCTTGCGATTCCTTCGATTTAACCAGGCAAAACTACGATCAGAAGAATATATTCACTTACGAGATGCTGTTGTTGGAAACATCGATGGAAATTTAAATCCCAATGACATCGGTAATGCTTTCATTTTACCTTCAAGCTACATCGGCAGTCCACGTAACATGCAGGAATACATACAAGATGCGATGACTTACGTACGTCATTACGGCCGACCGGATTTATTTATTACATTCACATGTAATCCGAATTGGGAAGAGATACAAACTTTACTATTGCCAGGACAACAATCCATTCATCGTCATGATTTAACTGCACGTGTGTTTAAACAAAAATTGAAATCCTTAATCAATTTAATTGTTAAATATTCAATTTTTGGTATCACACGTTGTTGGCTGTATACGATAGAGTGGCAAAAGCGAGGTTTGCCTCATGCCCACATTTTGGTTTGGCTTAAAGAAAGAATCCGTCCTGAAGAAATCGATCAAATAATTTCAGCCGAAATTCCAGACCCAATAATTGATCAAGAATTATTTGATATTGTCACCAAACACATGATCCATGGGCCATGCGGTGCTTTCAACATGACGTCACCGTGCATGGAAAATGGAAAATGTAAAAAAAACTTCCCAAAGCCGCATACGAATGACACGATCACGGATATTGATGGTTATCCAATGTATCGCCGCAGAAGTACTGAGAATGGTGGCCACACATTTACAATGCGACTGCCGAACTTTCCAAATCAAGTTGAGTTTGATAATCAGTGGGTGGTACCATACTCACCACTACTTTCAAAAACTTACAAAGCTCATATCAATGTTGAGCTTTGCAGTTCTGTTAAATCAATTAAGTATATTTGTAAGTATGTTAACAAAGGCAGTGATTTGGCCATATTTGAAGTACAAAACATAAATACAAATGACGAAATAGCACGATACCAAATGGGCAGATACATTAGCAGCAATGAAGCTATTTGGCATATTCTCAGCTTTCCCATCCACGAAAGAGATCCTGCTGTCCAACATCTGGCAATACATCTTGAAAACGGTCAACGTGTATACTTCACTGAAGAAAATGTTCTCCAAAAAGCGTTAGAAGCTCCGAAAACGACTCTAACTGAATTTTTTACATTGTGTCAAAAACCTGATGTTTTTGGCCAATTCGCGAAGACATTGGTGTATGGTGATGTTCCACGTTATTTCACATGGAACAAATCCAGTAAAAAATGGGAGCCTAGGAAACAAGGAAAACCACATCCTTCCATTACAGGCATATTCAAAGCTAAGACATTGGGGAGACTTTACACGGTACATCCAAAGCAACGTGAGTGCTTCTATTTACGTTTATTATTGGTGAATGTTTCCGGACCAACGTCTTTTGAATTTTTGCGAACAGTTAATGGTCGAATATTCAATACGTACCAGGATGCATGTCGTGAACTGCAATTGCTAGAAGACGATAACCATTGGGACTTAACGCTTGCTGATGCTGCGTTGACATCAACACCGAATAACATTCGTCAGTTGTTTGCAATTATTTTGACGACATGTTATCCCTCGCTAGCACAAACTTTGTGGGAAAAATATAAAAATTGTATGACAGAAGACATCTTGCACCGAATGAGACAAACAAATCATTGCCAAAACATAGATTATACACCAGAGATGTACAATGAAGCATTGGTCTTGATCGAGGATTTATGTGTTCTTATTTCAAATTTACCACTTAATCATTATGGTATGCCATCACCTAATCGTCCAGCCACCGACTTAGTCAATACCGATTTACAACGAGAAAATCAATATGACCATGAAAGTTTAGCAACAATTATCATGAACAGTGAACCATTACTGACAGCAGAACAAAAAATTATTTATGATCAGATTATGCAGGCTGTTGCTGCTGAACAAGGCGGTTTTTTTTCTTGGATGCACCCGGTGGAACCGGTAAGACATTTTTAATATCGTTGATTCTTGCCAAAATACGGTCGCAACAAAAAATCGCATTAGCAGTAGCATCGTCAGGCATTGCGGCTACTTTACTGGATGGTGGGCGAACAGTACATTCAACATTCAAGCTGCCATTGGACGTTCATAATAAACCAGATGCAATGTGTAACATCAAAAAGAATAGTGGAATAGGTGCAGTGTTGCGGAAGAGTTCTATAATAATTTGGGATGAGTGCACAATGGCACACAAATATTCACTTGAAGCATTAAACAGAACTATGCAAGATTTAAACAGCAATAATAAACCTTTCGGTGGTGCTATGTTACTTTTGTCTGGTGACTTCCGGCAGACCTTACCGGTTATACCTCGCTCTACTTTCGCGGATGAGATTAATGCATGTTTGAAACAATCATTCTTATGGCGAAGTGTTAAAACACTTCGATTGACCAAAAAATATGCGAGTACAATTGCAAAATGATCCATCAGCACAAATATTTTCCGAACAACTACTTGATATTGGGAACGGTAATATAGAACTGCAACCAAATACGCAATGCTTTAAACTACCCGACAATTTTTGCACTGTTGTTCAGGATAAAAATGAATTGATTCAGAGTATTTTCCCGGATATACAGAATAATTATTTGAATCATGAATGGCTAAGTCAACGGGCGATTTTGGCAGCCAAAAACGTTGATGTTGACGAAATTAACTTCCAGATACAAAAGTTGTTACCAGGCGATCTGATGTCTTTTAAATCAATCGATACTGTTGTTGATGAAAATGAAAGTGTTAATTTTCCGATTGAATTTTTAAATTCTTTAGATATCCCTGGAATGCCACCACATAATCTTCGATTAAAGATTGGTTCCCCTATTATTCTCCTCCGTAATTTGAATCCACCTCAATTATGTAACGGTACGCGTTTGGTCATCAAAAAGATCACCGGAAACATTCTTGAAGCAATCATTTTGGCTGGGAAGTTTAAAGGAAAAGTGGTCCTGCTGCCACGTATTCCGATGATACCATCAGATTCTACCATACCCTTCAAAAGGCTACAGTTTCCAATTCGCTTAGCTTTCGCCATGTCTATAAATAAATCTCAAGGTCAAACAATGACTATTTGTGGTTTAGATTTGGAAAATCCATGTTTTTCTCATGGGCAACTATATGTTGCGTGTTCACGTGTTGGGAAACCGTCGAATCTATTTGTTTTAGCTAAAGACAGGTTAACCAAAAACATTGTGCACCGATTGGTGTTAAATTAAATTGAAATGGAAATAATAAATCTGATAAATTTTTATTTTGTACCTATTGATTTCTGCTTAATATCAAGTGTAAGAACATTTTAATTAATTGTGTTCAACGTACTTCCCCTTCAAATCTCAATCCAGTGAATTTGTATACCAACATCAACATTTTCGTCTTTGTTCGTAAATAATTTCATTGTTAAAAAGGGTTATAGTAATAGAATTTTTTGCCCCGACTATAAAATACGTAGAAACAAAACAATTCAACATTACAAATCTTTTTGACAGGAAGATATCTGTCGGGTCCGCCGCTGCAACGCGTGGCTGGGTTAGCTAGTATTAGTATAGATATTTAGTAAAACACATTTTAAACTTCGCTTACAGCTGTCTATAAACAATCTCCATTCTTAAGCTTTGTACCTTGAAAGTCCTAGTTTCATTAGAAGGCCACCAATGTTATTACAATAAACTATATCATTTTCTGAGCTAAAAAATGGAAGAAATTCTTTTTCGCGATCACGACAAAATGTTATTTTTGTACCTTGAGATAACAAATTTCTTTCTTTGATGCTAGTAGCTCAGATCGTTCTTTCGAAAGGTCAAGGTCTCTAATCAAATCACTTAAAGCATCTTGAGAAAAAAGTGAAGGCGCTGTTGACACTTCAAAATCACTGTCACGTTCATCAAAAAAAACTTCCACCATCTCTGTGTCCGACAAATCTGATAGATCTGAAAGATTTTGACTCATAGGAGATGGCACGTCATCTGAATACAGTCGAGGTCTTTTAGCAGACGGTAAATCGGGATATGTCATTTTTCTTTTGTTGACACCATGTAATTTTACAGCACAAAAATAAGAGTCATCAATGTGATTTTTCTGTTCTGTCCAAATCATCGGCACATTATACTTTATATGATTACGTTTACCGTTTGCTCTCTGTCTTAAATGTTCACTACACACCTTGCACACAATGTTTGGAACCCACGGTTTGTTCAGAGCCTTCATCTCTTTATTAAAGTAATCAACGTATGTCTTCTTTACTGAATCTGTTATAGGTTTTCTAAACTTTTTCACTACATATTCGCCACAAATGTAACAAAATGTATTTGGATTATTTACGCAACACCTTCTCGACGACAGCATATCGATATTATTAATTTGAAAAAAAAAATAAATTGATTATAATGACGTTAAGTATGATTAAATCCGTTTTTTAGGTTATGATCGATCGATACAAACCTGAACGTAGCTTCAAGATTTTGACAGCTTCGCACGACATCTTACCGGCGAACCAAATTATAACCTAGAATTAGCGGCACCAAACAAAAATTTTTTTTTGTAGACCTGTGTTATTTATTAAATTACATTTGCAGGAAAATTGTGTTGCAGGTATATTGTCTAGTAATGTAAGCACATTACCATCCCATAAGCGAATTTTAAATCGTATGCTACGTTTTCTACAGGCTGCAGATTTTCTGCATTACAATATTTAAAAAGGCTATGCTTGGGTAATGGCGACCCGAATGAAACTTCGGCTCTTCATTACTTTCTGCATTACGAAATTCAATAAACTCATGCAGCGTGCCTACAAAGCGGCCATTGGTTAATGGAGCTTGTATTCGGTTTTTGAACGCATACAGACGAGAAGTATTGCATACGTAATCGATCTAATAATGAGCATTTGCGCCACTGGGAGGCTGATCGGGCGATATGACGCAGGATCGCTGTCTGGTTTGCCGGGCTTCGGAATTAAAATTATTTCAGCGCATTTCCATTGTGTTGGGAAGTGCCCTACTCTAAAGCACGCGTTGACGATTTGTGCCAGCAGGGTGATGCAGTTTGCTGGTAGCGCCTTCACCGCGGGTGCACCGATGCCATCATAATCAGGAGATTTTGTGTTCTGAAGACGGGCAACCTCATCCAGCACCTCATCGAAGCCCACCTCAGGGATGGTGCTCAGCAAAGGCACTCGCCTTGTCTTTGTCGGATCTACACCATGTGCCTGCTGCAATTTTCACCGGGGCTATGACCTGAACCTACGGACCTGGTGGCGTTCCAAATGTTGTGGTATGGATCACCTGGTTCAGCCTTCTCTAGGAAATTATCCAAACTTTGCCTTTTCAGACGTTCGAGCATCTCCTTCAGCTCCTTAACCGCTCTGTTGACTGCTGTTTTGTCCCGGGGGTTCCGGCTAACATGCCACACTCTTCTAAGCCGCCGCTTCTCCGCAACTTTTTCAGCCACGGCCCTCGACCAAAGAAATTTGTCCCTGCTGGGAGTGTTTGGCGCTGACCTCCTTACTGGCGTGGCAATGCTAGCAGCTTCATGAATTACCCTTTTCAGGTACTCTACCACCTCGTCAACATCCTCCCTCGAGTTGAGCGCCCAATCGTTGCACACATGCTCCTCCAAGTGGGAGCGGTATCGGCTGATGTTGGTGTGTTTCGTGAACATTCTTGGCCTCGTGGACTTGGTGGCTGTTGGGACATTAATGAGGATATGGACCGCGCTGTGATCGGAGTATAAGTCAAGGCAACTTCTCGTTTCAACCCTCCTAGGATCGATGGTTTTTTATAGGGCAATGTCGAGTATATCTGGCAGCTTGTTCAAATCAGTTGGCCAGTAAGTGGGCTCTCCTGATGTGTGGCAGTCAAAATTACTTTCATGTACACATGTATAAAGGTTTCTGCCTTTGGGATTGTTCAGCCTTGAGCCCCACCATGTGTGTTTAGCGTTGAAGTCCCCGCCAATTAGGGACCTATACCCAAGTCAATCCAGCACTTGCTTAAATAGGTTAGTTGAGACTGCATTGCATGGGAGAATGTACGCGGCTGCGGCTACCATGGTCTCCTGTTGGGCTACATAATTGTATGCTTGCACATTGTCCCCAGCTCTCCTGCAGTGGGGGAAGCTCTGAAAACTTCAACCCACTTTTCACTAGAACGGCTGCTCCGCCTCGAGCTCTTCCATTATGGTGTATTTACACTAGTTGACTGACAAGTCAACATTGACACCAATTTAGTCAACTCTAGTGTTAACAGCTGTCAACCTGGTCAACTGTTGCGTTGACAATAGTTTGACAACACGAAAAACAACAGTTGACGCTTTGAATGTAAACAAAGTCTAAACACTTTGAGTCAATAGTTGATGTCACAATTGACGTCTTGACTACACAAAATCAAATTGACTTCATGTTCATTCATTTGCTTTGTGTTGACCAAATTTATTCAACGATATTTCAATATCGAAAGAAGATTCGTTTCGATTGCGGGCGATAGCATATGACCAACTTTATCTTAATATATATAAATCTCGTGTCACAATGTTTGTCTAAAAACTCCTCCTAAACCACTTGACCGATTTTAATAAAATTCGCACACCATGTGCAGTTCGATCCAACTTGAAAGATAAGGTACTTTAAATCTCAAATTATTGTCGCAATTTTAATTTATTGCTAATTATTTGTCTGACAGTCCTAAAGCTGTGTTTTTCAAAATCTTAGTAGGCTACATTTAAAATTCAGTAGGAAAAATAATTCTATTCAACGTACAAATGAAATTATTTAGTTATCCGGTGCGCGTTGCTTCGTCAACAACTAAAATAAATAAAAAAAAATTTTTTTAAAAAACAAAAAATTTTAGCTTCTGAATCAAAACAGTTTTTTTTTACTGCTTAAAATCGTACATTTTTAAAATGCCTGCAAAACGCAGAGGAGCTAACCTCAACAACGCGAGCAGCAATGGGACACGACGCAAACGTGTTGAAAGATCTCAGCAATTACCATACCAAATCGAAACAAGAAATGCAGCTCAAAGAATCAGGACTGCAGAAAGTCGTGCACAAGAATCTCAAGAACAGCGTGACGTACGTCGGCAACAGAATATTACGAGACTAAGAGCGGCACGAGAACGAAACATAGATTCAATACGAGTACTAGATCGACAAAGGCAACGAATCAGCCGCTCATTAACACGTGCATCATTCGTTCGGCTTGCCTTTGAATATGCACCAGATATCAACTACTCAGCGCATTTAAAAATTGCTATCGGTGGAATGGATAAAGTATGTCAATATTGTCAGGCATTGAAATTTCGGAATGAAGCAGCCGGCATGTGCTGCGCATCAGGAAAAGTTGTGCTGTCACCTCTATCCGCTCCGCCGGAGCCTTTATTATCCCTTCTTACTGGCAGTTCAGATGATTCCAAAATATTTTTGCGTAAGATACGCAAATTTAATTCTTGCTTCCAAATGACGTCATTTGGGGCAACTAAAATTTGCGATCGTGAATCCGATGGACGTAATTTTGAAACTACATTCAAAATTCAAGGCCAGGTGTACCATAAAATCGGATCACTGATGCCAATGCCTGATAACAATCCGAAATTTCTTCAAATTTATTTTATGGGCGATTGTGAAGAGCGCGTGACGACTCGATGCCAGTATAATTTTATTGAACAAGCAGAGGAAACAGCAATAGTGATATTATTGGAGCATTTTTTAGAAGATCACAATCAACTTATTCAATTGATCAAAAGAGTTTCGCCACGACTGCAAAATGACAATTATCAAATCGTCATAAAAGCCGACAAAATACCATTAGGTGAACATGCTGGTAGATTCAACGCTCCAACTGTTGATGAGGTTGCTGTTATCATGGTTGGTGATCCAGTTGACAAAAGATCTATAAAAATTACACGGCGAGACAACACTGTCAGTACGATTTCGGATCTACACCGTTCATACGACGCGCTACAATATCCATTGATATTTTGGCAAGGACAAGATGAATATCACCTTAATATCAAGCAGTATGATCCAAATACCGGTAAATTTGACTTTAAAAATTATTGAAATTAGATTTTAATTTCGTATTGCATTTTATTTTTAATTTTTTTTAGGTGATTACAGAAATAATAAAGTTAGCTCAATGAACTACTACGCACACCGAATAATGGTCAGACAAAATCAAGACAATTATATCCTTCGATATCGTCAGCTGTTCCATCAATACATTGTTGATATGTATGCTAAGGTCGAAAGTGAACGCTTGCGATTCCTTCGATTTAACCAGGCAAAACTACGATCAGAAGAATATATTCACTTACGAGATGCTGTTGTTGGAAACATCGATGGAAATTTAAATCCCAATGACATCGGTAATGCTTTCATTTTACCTTCAAGCTACATCGGCAGTCCACGTAACATGCAGGAATACATACAAGATGCGATGACTTACGTACGTCATTACGGCCGACCGGATTTATTTATTACATTCACATGTAATCCGAATTGGGAAAAGATACAAACTTTACTATTGCCAGGACAACAATCCATTCATCGTCATGATTTAACTGCACGTGTGTTTAAACAAAAATTGAAATCCTTAATCAATTTAATTGTTAAATATTCAATTTTTGGTATCACACGTTGTTGGCTGTATACGATAGAGTGGCAAAAGCGAGGTTTGCCTCATGCCCACATTTTGGTTTGGCTTAAAGAAAGAATCCGTCCTGAAGAAATCGATCAAATAATTTCAGCCGAAATTCCAGACCCAATAATTGATCAAGAATTATTTGATATTGTCACCAAACACATGATCCATGGGCCATGCGGTGCTTTCAACATGACGTCACCGTGCATGGAAAATGGAAAATGTAAAAAAACTTCCCAAAGCCGCATACGAATGACACGATCACGGATATTGATGGTTATCCAATGTATCGCCGCAGAAGTACTGAGAATGGTGGCCACACATTTACAATGCGACTGCCGAACTTTCCAAATCAAGTTGAGTTTGATAATCAGTGGGTGGTACCATACTCACCACTACTTTCAAAAACTTACAAAGCTCATATCAATGTTGAGCTTTGCAGTTCTGTTAAATCAATTAAGTATATTTGTAAGTATGTTAACAAAGGCAGTGATTTGGCCATATTTGAAGTACAAAACATAAATACAAATGACGAAATAGCACGATACCAAATGGGCAGATACATTAGCAGCAATGAAGCTATTTGGCATATTCTCAGCTTTCCCATCCACGAAAGAGATCCTGCTGTCCAACATCTGGCAATACATCTTGAAAACGGTCAACGTGTATACTTCACTGAAGAAAATGTTCTCCAAAAAGCGTTAGAAGCTCCGAAAACGACTCTAACTGAATTTTTTACATTGTGTCAAAAACCTGATGTTTTTGGCCAATTCGCGAAGACATTGGTGTATGGTGATGTTCCACGTTATTTCACATGGAACAAATCCAGTAAAAAATGGGAGCCTAGGAAACAAGGAAAACCACATCCTTCCATTACAGGCATATTCAAAGCTAAGACATTGGGGAGACTTTACACGGTACATCCAAAGCAACGTGAGTGCTTCTATTTACGTTTATTATTGGTGAATGTTTCCGGACCAACGTCTTTTGAATTTTTGCGAACAGTTAATGGTCGAATATTCAATACGTACCAGGATGCATGTCGTGAACTGCAATTGCTAGAAGACGATAACCATTGGGACTTAACGCTTGCTGATGCTGCGTTGACATCAACACCGAATAACATTCGTCAGTTGTTTGCAATTATTTTGACGACATGTTATCCCTCGCTAGCACAAACTTTGTGGGAAAAATATAAAAATTGTATGACAGAAGACATCTTGCACCGAATGAGACAAACAAATCATTGCCAAAACATAGATTATACACCAGAGATGTACAATGAAGCATTGGTCTTGATCGAGGATTTATGTGTTCTTATTTCAAATTTACCACTTAATCATTATGGTATGCCATCACCTAATCGTCCAGCCACCGACTTAGTCAATACCGATTTACAACGAGAAAATCAATATGACCATGAAAGTTTAGCAACAATTATCATGAACAGTGAACCATTACTGACAGCAGAACAAAAAATTATTTATGATCAGATTATGCAGGCTGTTGCTGCTGAACAAGGCGGTTTTTTTTTCTTGGATGCACCCGGTGGAACCGGTAAGACATTTTTAATATCGTTGATTCTTGCCAAAATACGGTCGCAACAAAAAATCGCATTAGCAGTAGCATCGTCAGGCATTGCGGCTACTTTACTGGATGGTGGGCGAACAGTACATTCAACATTCAAGCTGCCATTGGACGTTCATAATAAACCAGATGCAATGTGTAACATCAAAAAGAATAGTGGAATAGGTGCAGTGTTGCGGAAGAGTTCTATAATAATTTGGGATGAGTGCACAATGGCACACAAATATTCACTTGAAGCATTAAACAGAACTATGCAAGATTTAAACAGCAATAATAAACCTTTCGGTGGTGCTATGTTACTTTTGTCTGGTGACTTCCGGCAGACCTTACCGGTTATACCTCGCTCTACTTTCGCGGATGAGATTAATGCATGTTTGAAACAATCATTCTTATGGCGAAGTGTTAAAACACTTCGATTGACCAAAAATATGCGAGTACAATTGCAAAATGATCCATCAGCACAAATATTTTCCGAACAACTACTTGATATTGGGAACGGTAATATAGAACTGCAACCAAATACGCAATGCTTTAAACTACCCGACAATTTTTGCACTGTTGTTCAGGATAAAAATGAATTGATTCAGAGTATTTTCCCGGATATACAGAATAATTATTTGAATCATGAATGGCTAAGTCAACGGGCGATTTTGGCAGCCAAAAACGTTGATGTTGACGAAATTAACTTCCAGATACAAAAGTTGTTACCAGGCGATCTGATGTCTTTTAAATCAATCGATACTGTTGTTGATGAAAATGAAAGTGTTAATTTTCCGATTGAATTTTTAAATTCTTTAGATATCCCTGGAATGCCACCACATAATCTTCGATTAAAGATTGGTTCCCCTATTATTCTCCTCCGTAATTTGAATCCACCTCAATTATGTAACGGTACGCGTTTGGTCATCAAAAAGATCACCGGAAACATTCTTGAAGCAATCATTTTGGCTGGGAAGTTTAAAGGAAAAGTGGTCCTGCTGCCACGTATTCCGATGATACCATCAGATTCTACCATACCCTTCAAAAGGCTACAGTTTCCAATTCGCTTAGCTTTCGCCATGTCTATAAATAAATCTCAAGGTCAAACAATGACTATTTGTGGTTTAGATTTGGAAAATCCATGTTTTTCTCATGGGCAACTATATGTTGCGTGTTCACGTGTTGGGAAACCGTCGAATCTATTTGTTTTAGCTAAAGACAGGTTAACCAAAAACATTGTGCACCGATTGGTGTTAAATTAAATTGAAATGGAAATAATAAATCTGATAAATTTTTATTTTGTACCTATTGATTTCTGCTTAATATCAAGTGTAAGAACATTTTAATTAATTGTGTTCAACGTACTTCCCCTTCAAATCTCAATCCAGTGAATTTGTATACCAACATCAACATTTTCGTCTTTGTTCGTAAATAATTTCATTGTTAAAAAGGGTTATAGTAATAGAATTTTTTGCCCCGACTATAAAATACGTAGAAACAAAACAATTCAACATTACAAATCTTTTTGACAGGAAGATATCTGTCGGGTCCGCCGCTGCAACGCGTGGCTGGGTTAGCTAGTTTAACGATATGTATTTCAATATCGAAAGTACAGTTGATTCGGTTGCGGGCGATAGCTTATGACCCTTTGTTAAACGATTTTTCAATATCGAAAGTAGAGTTGATTCGGTTGCGGGCGATAGGTATTTTGGCAGTTGTCCTTCTCTAGTGTGTGTTTTTCTGTGAGTGACATTGTGCTATTTATTTTTCTGTGCAAAACAATGGAGAATTTAGATGATGTTCATGTTGATTTAAAACCGATAAATAAAACATCACGCGCCAGAAAGACGGTAGCATTGTGGTCGGACGAGCAGTGCTACTCCTTAACAAACTTAGTTGAAGAAAGGACTAATTTGTGGGACTTCACCAGCGGTGAATACAAAAATCGCAATGAAAGGGAGACTTCATGGGAAGAAATTGCAAAGATTCTTCAATTCCCAAAAGAAGAAGTCTCAAATAAATGGAATTTGTTGCGCCAGCAATTTCGTGTAAGTAAAAATCCTTTTATTTTCATGTAATTATTAATATTTTATTAAATGCAATGAAACTTATTATAGAATGCTCACAATAAGGTTCGATTGACTAAAAGTGGTCAGGCTGCTGCTGCTCGGAAGCCGCCAAATCAATTTTACACTGCTATGCTCTTCTTGCAACCCATACTTAGTGGTGACTCTGGATCGCGTACATCAAGTTATGTAAATCAGTTGCAGCAACACTTCGCAACTATCCAGATGCCACCGCCGTGCGCTTGGCTAAATCTAAAATGAATACCATATTGGCATCTCTGGAAGCCAGAGATTTGGATAAATCCAATAATTAAAATAATCAATTAATTTAAGCTATTTAAATTGCTTTCTTTAAATTAAATTAATAAAAAAAAATTGTTACCTTAAGAAAATCATCCTTCAATGTTTGGTATATTGCATCACAGCATTCTTGGATAATTCCCGAAATTGATGAAACCGAGATCTTAAACAAAAAGCTTAAACTGTGCATGCTGTCCCCGGTGGCCAAATACCGAAGTGTCACGGTGAGCCTTTCTGCGGCAGATATTGCTTTGCGTAGTCGGGTGTCTGCTTTTTTTTATTAATGGTTGTACACGTTCAAGTAAGCAGTCAAAGTCGTTTGGTCCCATTCGAACAAAGTCCTTAAACCGATCTGGACTGTTAGAACGAAATATTTGTTCAAAAGAACGAAAAAACCCCGATTCTTCACGTTCCAAGTAAAGCTCTTGAACCCACATTGATCTTTTCCGTTTATTTAGCTCTTGCTCTTGCTCTGTTTCGTCAAGAGCTAAAATCACGATCAATGCTGCAGCCATTTTTCTTTTCAAAGCCATTGTACTCCCTTTACATTAAAGGAAGAAAATTACATATTAATTTGTTTTTAATAACATTTGCATACTTACCAGTTTTTTTTAATAAATGCAATATCACACACACAATATCAACGTATATCACAAAATGAATTCACAACGCTAACGTCAAAAAATCTGCATCGAAACCGGTAAAGTAAATTAAATAGCATAATAATAAAGTAAGGTATATAAGGAAAAAAAAACAATAGTGGAAGTGCTGCATCAGTGCAACCAAAGTACAATCCAAATAGAATTGTTTTTTTTTTCACAATTTTTCTTCCAAAATCAATTCCATTATTGCTTATTTTATTAAATTTTACAACAATAAAAAAAAAAAACAGTTTTTTTGTACAAACAAATCGCTCTGTGCTCTATCAGATACCAGAATGAAGTGATAAAATGATTTAAATAAAACAGTATATTCCAGAGAGCCAACCAATCGAAATTTCGATAGTTTTGCAGCAATGAGCTTGTATTTGATGACGAAGCAATAATAATTTGGCAGCACTGGTTCTATCTTTATGAAAAGCGCCATCTGTGTTTAATTTTCAAGTGCACCGAATGCATTTTTAAATCTATTTGTAAACCATAAACGCCATCTACCCAATTTGCAAAGTAAACACAAAACATTTAATTTTCAGCAATTTTCTCACCCTGATCAAGGTGTTTTCTATCAAAAACACAACTATTAATCTTAATATATATAAATCTCGTGTCACAATGTTTGTCTAAAAACTCCTCCTAAACCACTTGACCGATTTTAATAAAATTCGCACACCATGTGCAGTTCGATCCAACTTGAAAGATAAGGTACTTTAAATCTCAAATTATTGTCGCAATTTTAATTTATTGCTAATTATTTGTCTGACAGTCCTAAAGCTGTGTTTTTCAAAATCTTAGTAGGCTACATTTAAAATTCAGTAGGAAAAATAATTCTATTCAACGTACAAATGAAATTATTTAGTTATCCGGTGCGCGTTGCTTCGTCAACAACTAAAATAAATAAAAAAAAAAATTTTTTAAAAAACAAAAAATTTTAGCTTCTGAATCAAAACAGTTTTTTTTTACTGCTTAAAATCGTACATTTTTAAAATGCCTGCAAAACGCAGAGGAGCTAACCTCAACAACGCGAGCAGCAATGGGACACGACGCAAACGTGTTGAAAGATCTCAGCAATTACCATACCAAATCGAAACAAGAAATGCAGCTCAAAGAATCAGGACTGCAGAAAGTCGTGCACAAGAATCTCAAGAACAGCGTGACGTACGTCGGCAACAGAATATTACGAGACTAAGAGCGGCACGAGAACGAAACATAGATTCAATACGAGTACTAGATCGACAAAGGCAACGAATCAGCCGCTCATTAACACGTGCATCATTCGTTCGGCTTGCCTTTGAATATGCACCAGATATCAACTACTCAGCGCATTTAAAAATTGCTATCGGTGGAATGGATAAAGTATGTCAATATTGTCAGGCATTGAAATTTCGGAATGAAGCAGCCGGCATGTGCTGCGCATCAGGAAAAGTTGTGCTGTCACCTCTATCCGCTCCGCCGGAGCCTTTATTATCCCTTCTTACTGGCAGTTCAGATGATTCCAAAATATTTTTGCGTAAGATACGCAAATTTAATTCTTGCTTCCAAATGACGTCATTTGGGGCAACTAAAATTTGCGATCGTGAATCCGATGGACGTAATTTTGAAACTACATTCAAAATTCAAGGCCAGGTGTACCATAAAATCGGATCACTGATGCCAATGCCTGATAACAATCCGAAATTTCTTCAAATTTATTTTATGGGCGATTGTGAAGAGCGCGTGACGACTCGATGCCAGTATAATTTTATTGAACAAGCAGAGGAAACAGCAATAGTGATATTATTGGAGCATTTTTTAGAAGATCACAATCAACTTATTCAATTGATCAAAAGAGTTTCGCCACGACTGCAAAATGACAATTATCAAATCGTCATAAAAGCCGACAAAATACCATTAGGTGAACATGCTGGTAGATTCAACGCTCCAACTGTTGATGAGGTTGCTGTTATCATGGTTGGTGATCCAGTTGACAAAAGATCTATAAAAATTACACGGCGAGACAACACTGTCAGTACGATTTCGGATCTACACCGTTCATACGACGCGCTACAATATCCATTGATATTTTGGCAAGGACAAGATGAATATCACCTTAATATCAAGCAGTATGATCCAAATACCGGTAAATTTGACTTTAAAAATTATTGAAATTAGATTTTAATTTCGTATTGCATTTTATTTTTAATTTTTTTTAGGTGATTACAGAAATAATAAAGTTAGCTCAATGAACTACTACGCACACCGAATAATGGTCAGACAAAATCAAGACAATTATATCCTTCGATATCGTCAGCTGTTCCATCAATACATTGTTGATATGTATGCTAAGGTCGAAAGTGAACGCTTGCGATTCCTTCGATTTAACCAGGCAAAACTACGATCAGAAGAATATATTCACTTACGAGATGCTGTTGTTGGAAACATCGATGGAAATTTAAATCCCAATGACATCGGTAATGCTTTCATTTTACCTTCAAGCTACATCGGCAGTCCACGTAACATGCAGGAATACATACAAGATGCGATGACTTACGTACGTCATTACGGCCGACCGGATTTATTTATTACATTCACATGTAATCCGAATTGGGAAGAGATACAAACTTTACTATTGCCAGGACAACAATCCATTCATCGTCATGATTTAACTGCACGTGTGTTTAAACAAAAATTGAAATCCTTAATCAATTTAATTGTTAAATATTCAATTTTTGGTATCACACGTTGTTGGCTGTATACGATAGAGTGGCAAAAGCGAGGTTTGCCTCATGCCCACATTTTGGTTTGGCTTAAGGAAAGAATCCGTCCTGAAGAAATCGATCAAATAATTTCAGCCGAAATTCCAGACCCAATAATTGATCAAGAATTATTTGATATTGTCACCAAACACATGATCCATGGGCCATGCGGTGCTTTCAACATGACGTCACCGTGCATGGAAAATGGAAAATGTAAAAAAACTTCCCAAAGCCGCATACGAATGACACGATCACGGATATTGATGGTTATCCAATGTATCGCCGCAGAAGTACTGAGAATGGTGGCCACACATTTACAATGCGACTGCCGAACTTTCCAAATCAAGTTGAGTTTGATAATCAGTGGGTGGTACCATACTCACCACTACTTTCAAAAACTTACAAAGCTCATATCAATGTTGAGCTTTGCAGTTCTGTTAAATCAATTAAGTATATTTGTAAGTATGTTAACAAAGGCAGTGATTTGGCCATATTTGAAGTACAAAACATAAATACAAATGACGAAATAGCACGATACCAAATGGGCAGATACATTAGCAGCAATGAAGCTATTTGGCATATTCTCAGCTTTCCCATCCACGAAAGAGATCCTGCTGTCCAACATCTGGCAATACATCTTGAAAACGGTCAACGTGTATACTTCACTGAAGAAAATGTTCTCCAAAAAGCGTTAGAAGCTCCGAAAACGACTCTAACTGAATTTTTTACATTGTGTCAAAAACCTGATGTTTTTGGCCAATTCGTGAAGACATTGGTGTATGGTGATGTTCCACGTTATTTCACATGGAACAAATCCAGTAAAAAATGGGAGCCTAGGAAACAAGGAAAACCACATCCTTCCATTACAGGCATATTCAAAGCTAAGACATTGGGGAGACTTTACACGGTACATCCAAAGCAACGTGAGTGCTTCTATTTACGTTTATTATTGGTGAATGTTTCCGGACCAACGTCTTTTGAATTTTTGCGAACAGTTAATGGTCGAATATTCAATACGTACCAGGATGCATGTCGTGAACTGCAATTGCTAGAAGACGATAACCATTGGGACTTAACGCTTGCTGATGCTGCGTTGACATCAACACCGAATAACATTCGTCAGTTGTTTGCAATTATTTTGACGACATGTTATCCCTCGCTAGCACAAACTTTGTGGGAAAAATATAAAAATTGTATGACAGAAGACATCTTGCACCGAATGAGACAAACAAATCATTGCCAAAACATAGATTATACACCAGAGATGTACAATGAAGCATTGGTCTTGATCGAGGATTTATGTGTTCTTATTTCAAATTTACCACTTAATCATTATGGTATGCCATCACCTAATCGTCCAGCCACCGACTTAGTCAATACCGATTTACAACGAGAAAATCAATATGACCATGAAAGTTTAGCAACAATTATCATGAACAGTGAACCATTACTGACAGCAGAACAAAAAATTATTTATGATCAGATTATGCAGGCTGTTGCTGCTGAACAAGGCGGTTTTTTTTCTTGGATGCACCCGGTGGAACCGGTAAGACATTTTTAATATCGTTGATTCTTGCCAAAATACGGTCGCAACAAAAAATCGCATTAGCAGTAGCATCGTCAGGCATTGCGGCTACTTTACTGGATGGTGGGCGAACAGTACATTCAACATTCAAGCTGCCATTGGACGTTCATAATAAACCAGATGCAATGTGTAACATCAAAAAGAATAGTGGAATAGGTGCAGTGTTGCGGAAGAGTTCTATAATAATTTGGGATGAGTGCACAATGGCACACAAATATTCACTTGAAGCATTAAACAGAACTATGCAAGATTTAAACAGCAATAATAAACCTTTCGGTGGTGCTATGTTACTTTTGTCTGGTGACTTCCGGCAGACCTTACCGGTTATACCTCGCTCTACTTTCGCGGATGAGATTAATGCATGTTTGAAACAATCATTCTTATGGCGAAGTGTTAAAACACTTCGATTGACCAAAAATATGCGAGTACAATTGCAAAATGATCCATCAGCACAAATATTTTCCGAACAACTACTTGATATTGGGAACGGTAATATAGAACTGCAACCAAATACGCAATGCTTTAAACTACCCGACAATTTTTGCACTGTTGTTCAGGATAAAAATGAATTGATTCAGAGTATTTTCCCGGATATACAGAATAATTATTTGAATCATGAATGGCTAAGTCAACGGGCGATTTTGGCAGCCAAAAACGTTGATGTTGACGAAATTAACTTCCAGATACAAAAGTTGTTACCAGGCGATCTGATGTCTTTTAAATCAATCGATACTGTTGTTGATGAAAATGAAAGTGTTAATTTTCCGATTGAATTTTTAAATTCTTTAGATATCCCTGGAATGCCACCACATAATCTTCGATTAAAGATTGGTTCCCCTATTATTCTCCTCCGTAATTTGAATCCACCTCAATTATGTAACGGTACGCGTTTGGTCATCAAAAAGATCACCGGAAACATTCTTGAAGCAATCATTTTGGCTGGGAAGTTTAAAGGAAAAGTGGTCCTGCTGCCACGTATTCCGATGATACCATCAGATTCTACCATACCCTTCAAAAGGCTACAGTTTCCAATTCGCTTAGCTTTCGCCATGTCTATAAATAAATCTCAAGGTCAAACAATGACTATTTGTGGTTTAGATTTGGAAAATCCATGTTTTTCTCATGGGCAACTATATGTTGCGTGTTCACGTGTTGGGAAACCGTCGAATCTATTTGTTTTAGCTAAAGACAGGTTAACCAAAAACATTGTGCACCGATTGGTGTTAAATTAAATTGAAATGGAAATAATAAATCTGATAAATTTTTATTTTGTACCTATTGATTTCTGCTTAATATCAAGTGTAAGAACATTTTAATTAATTGTGTTCAACGTACTTCCCCTTCAAATCTCAATCCAGTGAATTTGTATACCAACATCAACATTTTCGTCTTTGTTCGTAAATAATTTCATTGTTAAAAAGGGTTATAGTAATAGAATTTTTTGCCCCGACTATAAAATACGTAGAAACAAAACAATTCAACATTACAAATCTTTTTGACAGGAAGATATCTGTCGGGTCCGCCGCTGCAACGCGTGGCTGGGTTAGCTAGTAATTAATATATTTTAATAGCCAAGGTGGTGAATAGCAAAGAAAAAAACTATCAATGAAAAGCACCTTGGTTGCTCTATCAAAAAGAAAAATTAAAAATATGTCAGGCATTGCCTGAAAATTCATTGCTTAAAATAATTGACAGCAACTAACTTCAACAAATGTGGATACCAACTAGTTTAAATACTTATCAATTTCATCATCAACTCGTTGACATTAAGCACGTTGCCCAACACGAAAATTAGTTGACAGCCCGGATTTTTTCTCAACTCAGTCAACTAGTATAAACACAAATTTTGTGTTGAGCTTGGCTGACAGTTGTTGATAGAGTGAAAATTGACGCTAAGTCAACTAGTGTAAATGAAGCATTAGGATGGTTGGCGTGGACGAGCTCATATCCATTAATTCAAAAGAAGCTTTTCTGGTTGAAGTGGGTTTCGGCGACAAGGAAAACATCGATGTGGTGTGTTTTCAAGTATTGCTCAACTTCCGCCTTTCTTCTACACAGGCCGTTGCACACTGGTTGCGCTTGTATGAAGCAGCGGCCAAAAATATTTCCAATTGAGATATCGATTTGAAATTTTTTAAATTATCTTAATATATATAAATCTCGTGTCACAATGTTTGTCTAAAAACTCCTCCTAAACCACTTGACCGATTTTAATAAAATTCGCACACCATGTGCAGTTCGATCCAACTTGAAAGATAAGGTACTTTAAATCTCAAATTATTGTCGCAATTTTAATTTATTGCTAATTATTTGTCTGACAGTCCTAAAGCTGTGTTTTTCAAAATCTTAGTAGGCTACATTTAAAATTCAGTAGGAAAAATAATTCTATTCAACGTACAAATGAAATTATTTAGTTATCCGGTGCGCGTTGCTTCGTCAACAACTAAAATAAATAAAAAAAAAATTTTTTAAAAAACAAAAAATTTTAGCTTCTGAATCAAAACAGTTTTTTTTTACTGCTTAAAATCGTACATTTTTAAAATGCCTGCAAAACGCAGAGGAGCTAACCTCAACAACGCGAGCAGCAATGGGACACGACGCAAACGTGTTGAAAGATCTCAGCAATTACCATACCAAATCGAAACAAGAAATGCAGCTCAAAGAATCAGGACTGCAGAAAGTCGTGCACAAGAATCTCAAGAACAGCGTGACGTACGTCGGCAACAGAATATTACGAGACTAAGAGCGGCACGAGAACGAAACATAGATTCAATACGAGTACTAGATCGACAAAGGCAACGAATCAGCCGCTCATTAACACGTGCATCATTCGTTCGGCTTGCCTTTGAATATGCACCAGATATCAACTACTCAGCGCATTTAAAAATTGCTATCGGTGGAATGGATAAAGTATGTCAATATTGTCAGGCATTGAAATTTCGGAATGAAGCAGCCGGCATGTGCTGCGCATCAGGAAAAGTTGTGCTGTCACCTCTATCCGCTCCGCCGGAGCCTTTATTATCCCTTCTTACTGGCAGTTCAGATGATTCCAAAATATTTTTGCGTAAGATACGCAAATTTAATTCTTGCTTCCAAATGACGTCATTTGGGGCAACTAAAATTTGCGATCGTGAATCCGATGGACGTAATTTTGAAACTACATTCAAAATTCAAGGCCAGGTGTACCATAAAATCGGATCACTGATGCCAATGCCTGATAACAATCCGAAATTTCTTCAAATTTATTTTATGGGCGATTGTGAAGAGCGCGTGACGACTCGATGCCAGTATAATTTTATTGAACAAGCAGAGGAAACAGCAATAGTGATATTATTGGAGCATTTTTTAGAAGATCACAATCAACTTATTCAATTGATCAAAAGAGTTTCGCCACGACTGCAAAATGACAATTATCAAATCGTCATAAAAGCCGACAAAATACCATTAGGTGAACATGCTGGTAGATTCAACGCTCCAACTGTTGATGAGGTTGCTGTTATCATGGTTGGTGATCCAGTTGACAAAAGATCTATAAAAATTACACGGCGAGACAACACTGTCAGTACGATTTCGGATCTACACCGTTCATACGACGCGCTACAATATCCATTGATATTTTGGCAAGGACAAGATGAATATCACCTTAATATCAAGCAGTATGATCCAAATACCGGTAAATTTGACTTTAAAAATTATTGAAATTAGATTTTAATTTCGTATTGCATTTTATTTTTAATTTTTTTTAGGTGATTACAGAAATAATAAAGTTAGCTCAATGAACTACTACGCACACCGAATAATGGTCAGACAAAATCAAGACAATTATATCCTTCGATATCGTCAGCTGTTCCATCAATACATTGTTGATATGTATGCTAAGGTCGAAAGTGAACGCTTGCGATTCCTTCGATTTAACCAGGCAAAACTACGATCAGAAGAATATATTCACTTACGAGATGCTGTTGTTGGAAACATCGATGGAAATTTAAATCCCAATGACATCGGTAATGCTTTCATTTTACCTTCAAGCTACATCGGCAGTCCACGTAACATGCAGGAATACATACAAGATGCGATGACTTACGTACGTCATTACGGCCGACCGGATTTATTTATTACATTCACATGTAATCCGAATTGGGAAGAGATACAAACTTTACTATTGCCAGGACAACAATCCATTCATCGTCATGATTTAACTGCACGTGTGTTTAAACAAAAATTGAAATCCTTAATCAATTTAATTGTTAAATATTCAATTTTTGGTATCACACGTTGTTGGCTGTATACGATAGAGTGGCAAAAGCGAGGTTTGCCTCATGCCCACATTTTGGTTTGGCTTAAAGAAAGAATCCGTCCTGAAGAAATCGATCAAATAATTTCAGCCGAAATTCCAGACCCAATAATTGATCAAGAATTATTTGATATTGTCACCAAACACATGATCCATGGGCCATGCGGTGCTTTCAACATGACGTCACCGTGCATGGAAAATGGAAAATGTAAAAAAAACTTCCCAAAGCCGCATACGAATGACACGATCACGGATATTGATGGTTATCCAATGTATCGCCGCAGAAGTACTGAGAATGGTGGCCACACATTTACAATGCGACTGCCGAACTTTCCAAATCAAGTTGAGTTTGATAATCAGTGGGTGGTACCATACTCACCACTACTTTCAAAAACTTACAAAGCTCATATCAATGTTGAGCTTTGCAGTTCTGTTAAATCAATTAAGTATATTTGTAAGTATGTTAACAAAGGCAGTGATTTGGCCATATTTGAAGTACAAAACATAAATACAAATGACGAAATAGCACGATACCAAATGGGCAGATACATTAGCAGCAATGAAGCTATTTGGCATATTCTCAGCTTTCCCATCCACGAAAGAGATCCTGCTGTCCAACATCTGGCAATACATCTTGAAAACGGTCAACGTGTATACTTCACTGAAGAAAATGTTCTCCAAAAAGCGTTAGAAGCTCCGAAAACGACTCTAACTGAATTTTTTACATTGTGTCAAAAACCTGATGTTTTTGGCCAATTCGTGAAGACATTGGTGTATGGTGATGTTCCACGTTATTTCACATGGAACAAATCCAGTAAAAAATGGGAGCCTAGGAAACAAGGAAAACCACATCCTTCCATTACAGGCATATTCAAAGCTAAGACATTGGGGAGACTTTACACGGTACATTCAAAGCAACGTGAGTGCTTCTATTTACGTTTATTATTGGTGAATGTTTCCGGACCAACGTCTTTTGAATTTTTGCGAACAGTTAATGGTCGAATATTCAATACGTACCAGGATGCATGTCGTGAACTGCAATTGCTAGAAGACGATAACCATTGGGACTTAACGCTTGCTGATGCTGCGTTGACATCAACACCGAATAACATTCGTCAGTTGTTTGCAATTATTTTGACGACATGTTATCCCTCGCTAGCACAAACTTTGTGGGAAAAATATAAAAATTGTATGACAGAAGACATCTTGCACCGAATGAGACAAACAAATCATTGCCAAAACATAGATTATACACCAGAGATGTACAATGAAGCATTGGTCTTGATCGAGGATTTATGTGTTCTTATTTCAAATTTACCACTTAATCATTATGGTATGCCATCACCTAATCGTCCAGCCACCGACTTAGTCAATACCGATTTACAACGAGAAAATCAATATGACCATGAAAGTTTAGCAACAATTATCATGAACAGTGAACCATTACTGACAGCAGAACAAAAAATTATTTATGATCAGATTATGCAGGCTGTTGCTGCTGAACAAGGCGGTTTTTTTTTCTTGGATGCACCCGGTGGAACCGGTAAGACATTTTTAATATCGTTGATTCTTGCCAAAATACGGTCGCAACAAAAAATCGCATTAGCAGTAGCATCGTCAGGCATTGCGGCTACTTTACTGGATGGTGGGCGAACAGTACATTCAACATTCAAGCTGCCATTGGACGTTCATAATAAACCAGATGCAATGTGTAACATCAAAAAGAATAGTGGAATAGGTGCAGTGTTGCGGAAGAGTTCTATAATAATTTGGGATGAGTGCACAATGGCACACAAATATTCACTTGAAGCATTAAACAGAACTATGCAAGATTTAAACAGCAATAATAAACCTTTCGGTGGTGCTATGTTACTTTTGTCTGGTGACTTCCGGCAGACCTTACCGGTTATACCTCGCTCTACTTTCGCGGATGAGATTAATGCATGTTTGAAACAATCATTCTTATGGCGAAGTGTTAAAACACTTCGATTGACCAAAAATATGCGAGTACAATTGCAAAATGATCCATCAGCACAAATATTTTCCGAACAACTACTTGATATTGGGAACGGTAATATAGAACTGCAACCAAATACGCAATGCTTTAAACTACCCGACAATTTTTGCACTGTTGTTCAGGATAAAAATGAATTGATTCAGAGTATTTTCCCGGATATACAGAATAATTATTTGAATCATGAATGGCTAAGTCAACGGGCGATTTTGGCATCCAAAAACGTTGATGTTGACGAAATTAACTTCCAGATACAAAAGTTGTTACCAGGCGATCTGATGTCTTTTAAATCAATCGATACTGTTGTTGATGAAAATGAAAGTGTTACTTTTCCGATTGAATTTTTAAATTCTTTACATATCCCTGGAATGCCACCACATAATCTTCGATTAAAGATTGGTTCCCCTATTATTCTCCTCCGTAATTTGAATCCACCTCAATTATGTAACGGTACGCGTTTGGTCATCAAAAAGATCACCGGAAACATTCTTGAAGCAATCATTTTGGCTGGGAAGTTTAAAGGAAAAGTGGTCCTGCTGCCACGTATTCCGATGATACCATCAGATTCTACCATACCCTTCAAAAGGCTACAGTTTCCAATTCGCTTAGCTTTCGCCATGTCTATAAATAAATCTCAAGGTCAAACAATGACTATTTGTGGTTTAGATTTGGAAAATCCATGTTTTTCTCATGGGCAACTATATGTTGCGTGTTCACGTGTTGGGAAACCGTCGAATCTATTTGTTTTAGCTAAAGACAGGTTAACCAAAAACATTGTGCACCGATTGGTGTTAAATTAAATTGAAATGGAAATAATAAATCTGATAAATTTTTATTTTGTACCTATTGATTTCTGCTTAATATCAAGTGTAAGAACATTTTAATTAATTGTGTTCAACGTACTTCCCCTTCAAATCTCAATCCAGTGAATTTGTATACCAACATCAACATTTTCGTCTTTGTTCGTAAATAATTTCATTGTTAAAAAGGGTTATAGTAATAGAATTTTTTGCCCCGACTATAAAATACGTAGAAACAAAACAATTCAACATTACAAATCTTTTTGACAGGAAGATATCTGTCGGGTCCGCCGCTGCAACGCGTGGCTGGGTTAGCTAGTATTATATAAATATAACAACATTATTTTTTACAAAAAATAGCTTCTTCATCCATTGTAAGCCTAATTAATTTTTTTAAGAACAAAATAATATAAATGAATACAATATTAAATAACTTAAACATACTAGATTGTTGGTGCATAAAAATCAAACTAAACTTCTAATAACTCGATTGCGAAATTATTTAGTTTTGATTTTGGTTTGCACGGCAAATCTCTTTGCTCTGTAACAAATGGGTCTGAACTTAATAACAACCTGTTAATTAAATCGGTGTTACTAGCAATGCGTGATGTTTTTCGGGTGTGCTGACTTCTAAACATTTTTATGTCTTTATTTCGCGATTCTGCTGCTTCTTCGGATAATTCCCCAATCGAGAGAAGACAATAGTTTATAATATCAGCAGAATGAATTAAAACTTTGTGCACAGTAGGAGGAAGATAATACCAAGGATATTGGTGTAACAGCTCTTTCGCAGTCTCAAGTGCATACCTTTGAAATTTTTGAACATTTATTTTATATCCAGATGCCATAACTTGAAGCAATGTACCACATCTGACTATAAGGTTTGCATCCACTCCCGTAATTTCTGCAGATATTTCCGGGTTATCAAAAAATGTCCTGGCCGTGTTACCATCATTTGAAGTCCCGCCTCCTCCTGTTCTCGGTTTGTCCACTATAAGTCCGAGTTTTTCACGAAATTTAGCTTGTAACATTATTTTTCTTTCATAGAGCATTTTTTTCCCTTCTGCAGTGCTAATTCTCCAAAGTTTTTGGTCTAGTCTGTATGATAAATGAATAAAGTATTCAAAAAATCTAATATAAGAATGTAAGGGTGATAATCCAAATTCAAAAAATTTTGAATGCACACTTCTTTTCAAGCAATTTTCCAAATCATTCATTTCAGTTGGTTTTGCATCACATATGTAACATTTTACCGAAGGTGTTCCACTAAGAGCATTACATATTTTTCCATCAACCATAGTTAATAGCAATTTATGCTCAACTTGAATATATCTGTAAGATGCTGTATATTGTGTGCACTCCAAACTATTAATTTTTTCTTTGAAATACATTTCCTCATTTAAAGCCAATTGTGTGGTCTCCTTTTCAAATTGCAATCTTAATGGTCTGCAGTAGCGTGTAGACGAAGGGCGGGGATTTTTCCATATGATTTTGGGATCATCTGACTTTGTTATTAACTGCAACGGTACATATGACGTAACAAACATATTTGAATCATCCAAGGTATTATTTGAAAATTTTTGTTTGTATTCAGAATGTCCCGTACTACCGTCAAATCCCCACTTTCCTATTAGAATTAAATTATTTACTGATTCGTTGTCAATGTTGTCCATGACCACGCTTTGCAGCTTCAATATTTGTGATGCAGTATGATCCAATAAGCTTTGAAGATCCACTTCTGCTCCAGACTCACTTACAGTTATTTTTTCGGGGTAACTTAACGCCTTTGCTTTTAGGATTTTTTCGTAGCTTGGAAAAATATCACACAGAGCTTTTGAATTTACAAAGTTACGAATAGTCAGGTATTGGTGTTTTGACAAATTGGTTTCAATTATTAGTGACACAACTTCGACTATGTTTACTGGAGAACACACTTCAGGTATTTGTATCCCCGATCGTAATGCAGAAGCTGCAGATTCATCGAATTTAGCAATTTCGGCAATCCTTCGGCGTTTTGTTCTATTTGAACTTTCGGAGAACATTTTTTGTGGACGCCCTCGACTTGAGTTTGTTGCCATTCGAGCGGCACCATGCAATAAAACAGTTTGTTTTTCCTCAAGCCATGTGCGTTGGTATTTCAAAATTTGACTTTTGTTGCGCTTGTATTTTTGCCAATACTCAGCAATTTTTTTACAGTCGTACGCAATACATTTTTCAAAATTACTTGTATCTGTAGTGAAGCCTTCGTTCCCAATGTATTGCTGTACTGAATTAAATACAGTTTTAACTTTATCGGCATCAGTTCCCTTTTGAGTGCACCATAAATCAAAAATGTGCATTCGCGAATATTCGCACTGATAAGAAGAACCTAATAATAATAGAAAATGGAATCCAAAAAAATAAAAAAAAGGATAGCATAACAAACAAAAATAACGAAAACGAGACAAAACATAATGTAACAAACAAAAACTACGAAAACGAAACAGAACAAATCAAAACAAAACACAAACAAAGAACAACACAGCCCCAAGGGCGAATAAGAAACATAACCTAAAAAAATAAGAGAAGGTGTTAATTTTCTTCTTACCATTTAAACGTTTGCAAATATTTGCAAGTTATTAAAGCGCTTCCAAAATCTAAAATAAATTACGAAAACAATGGTAAAAGTCCCATTGGAGGAATTTGGAGGGAACATGGTTAAAACTTTAGGTAAAACTAAAAGAGACGCACATGAAACATTTAACAATCAACGTTACCAAAACACATATTTTACAATCACAACATATAAAAATGACAATAGCTTAAAGGTTAACTATTAATACATACCATTAACTTTAAATTCCATTATTAACATAAACAATTTATCAAGAAACAAAAATGTAATATTTTATTGCATGCGCTTCTGTTTGCGGTGCTGTTGTTTTGTGAACAAAGCTTCAACACGTGTTCTGTGTTGCTGCGCTTTTTTTTACCGTTAACCGTTGGACTTGCGATAAAAGCTCTGTACACTTGAAAAGTTTGGACTTTTTTGAGTTGCTCTGCGTACTTTATTATGATCATCTGAAAATTTTTATTTTTTATTTTTGGCCTATGGGCGCAACCACTGTGCGTTGGCATTCCAGAGGGTTATGCAAAGATTTATTTGCATACCTTGCTGAAGATCTGGGTGAGGGAGGTAAGCAGATTTGTGAGCAAAGAAAATTGATTCATCATTTGCTCCATCATGGCTTCCATTCTGTTAAACATGGCGTTGTATTGGCTATCTTGGTTGCTGGTCACGGTTTCAGTTGGCCCAGTGTTGAAGTTGTTGTTGTTATTCCCGATTAGGGCACTGGCATAACTTAAGCTTCCACTTACTTTGGTGTAAGCCTGATGTTGACTCTGAGCTGCTACTGGGGGGATGGGCCTAGGCTTGGGACCGTGCCGCTCCTTGGCCTTTTGGTATACTTTGCAGCCATTGTATGACGCTGCATGATCACCTCCGCAGTGGCACACTTGGCAGGGACATTCCGGGCCTTTGTACACTCCTGAGTGCTGTGGTTTGATCCGCATTTGACACAGGTGTGAGGAAGACGGCAGTAGCGTTGGGTGTGGCCGAAACCTTGGCAGCGGTAGCATTGTATGAGGTCGTCGAACTTCTTAGGCGGTTCAATAATGACAATGCTCCTGCAGAGACGGTTGATTTTAAAGGCATCAGGATTATTCTTTGCAGGTTCCAGATTGCAAAAGAAGATTGACATCGGTTTACTGTCTGTTTTGCTGACGGCATTCTTGATGTCTCGAACAGTGTGGCCCAGCTGTTTCAGTGCATTGGTGATTTCAGTGGTTGGGGTGGTGTAGTGCAGTCCTTTAATAACACATCTGTAGGCTCGGTCTTCCTTAGGTTGAAACGTCTGGTACATAGCCTCATGGAGGTCCAGGTGAGCTTTAAATGCATCGAACGCCTTTTTGTCAGGCAGCATAACCCTAACTTTTCCATCACGTCCTGATTTAATGCCAAAGCTTTTTCCCGAACGGATCACTTTGATATGTCAGCAATAAGTTCTTTTACATTCTTTATGTCCGGTACGAAGATTGGTGGGGGCTTGAAAGTCGGGATGTCTTTCTTGTTATCGTTCTGTGTGTCCATCTCAACGTCATCAGGGGGAGAAAGGATGCTGAATCGGTTTGTACCGAGATTAAGGGGCTGAGTGTTGCCGCTTTTCCGAATGTGATTTAGGAAGGCCGACTTCCGTTTGACAACTCCTTCTTCCGTATCGCTTGAGCCAGAACTAGAGCTGTTCTCAATGTCCTTGAGAAGCCTGACTATTTTTACGGCTGGTGCTTTGTTCCGATTTGAGGTCTTCGCAATTTGCCAAATCACCTTGAGGGGTTCCTCCCTACCGTCACCGACCGCGCACATAGCGAAGGCAGCAACAGCACAAAATTTAACTGAGATGCTCTTCACTTATAAGCGAAGCAGTTATAATTTGCCGCAGAACAAAAAATAAAATTTTTTTAGAAAATAAAAGAAAAAGAAAAGAAAAATAAATAAATAAAAATTATTTATTATTTTTGAAAAAAGTTTCTGATGTTGCTTGTTCAACTTCAAACCTGAAACTGAATATACTATTATAATTAGGGTATTCACTTGCTGTGCTATTATCGTATAGTAATATATATAATACATTGTAGCTAGTGAGTGCACTTTTTACGTTTTGTCGTATTTGTGCTATGTCAGCTGTTTGACAGTTCAATGACAATACAATCGGTTCAAAATCAAATTCAAATTTCTTATGCGATTGAACCTAAACAATCATTTTATACACATCACCCTCGCTCCAGCGTTTAATCTCAGTTTCCCTCGTTCTTTTTGTTTTATTCGCTTCTGCCACTGTTATAAACATCAGATTAATCTTAAAAGTTAATAAACAATCAAATTTACTTACTTTTGCAACCAAAACTCGCCCAGTGTGACCAAATTTCATTACATTAGAAATCTCGAAAACGGTTGTTTTTATTTGTAGTCTGGCAACCCCTAAATAACACAAATGGCACAATAATAGCAAACATACCCAGGGGCATGTTATGATGTGTTATGCTTTGTTATAAAAGCTCTAGTGTGTTTGTTGTAAAGCTCTCAAATATCACTTAATTACTATACGCACATATCACAGCAAGTGAATACCCTAAATATTTATTTTATATAATATATTTATCTAAGGCAGATAATATATTATTATAATATTTATTTTATATAATTTTTAATTGAATTATGAAATAAATAAAAATTTGAAAATATACATTAAGGGTATTCACGCCAGCTTGCTTAACTGCTTATTTGCTTATTGCTTATTTCTCCAACAACAAATTGTACTGCTAGAGAAATAAGCAAACTTCATCAACCCAAACGTTGCTCACAAAATTATCTAGTTATATTTAAGCAAACAGTGTTCAAAGTTGCTCAAATAGTGCTGTGAAATTTATAAAATATACTAAAAATACCGAACTTTAACAGGGTGGCAGCATCATTCAAAATAAATTAAAGTTCTGTTAAATTTGAGCAAACGGCGGAAAAGTAAGTACAAAATTATCAAATAATGCATTTAAGTTATCATATATAATTATTTTAGCAGAATTTGTGGTATTAAAAACCTCGTCATTCTCAATTAGCTTTAAAATGCGATTAAACTGAAATTTGCTGACTCGCATCATGGCCTGAAAACGCCCATCGTCAAAATCATCGCCAATTTATTGATTTTGGAATATCTTCTTCAACGGCGCGACGAAAACAAACTATAACAGATACATCCTCAATAAGCTCATCCATAATCGTTTGAGCTTCTTCATCGCGCTGAGCGTTGGGTTCATCTGTATTTTTACATATGTACATAAGTTTACTATCAAGCTCACAACTATTTGATATCATTTCTTTACTAACCTTCCAAAGCTTCGATATGATGCAGAGCGGACATAATTTTAAAGTCGATGATCTTATTTTTAACGCTTGTTTTTGGCATTTTTACGATTTTGTAAAAAAAATTCAGGTTTTATGTATTTTTTGTGTAAATAAATAGTTAGTGATGTGTAAATAATAGTTAGTGATGGTGCGATACACGATTTACGAGATAAGCAGATAACATTGCAAAACGGTCGTTCACGTCAGATTTTGCTTAAAGATACCAGATAAGCAAATAAGCAGTTAAGCAAGCTGGCGTGAATACCCTAATTGAATTTTATACACAGAAAAAAATAAAAATTTGTTTTAAAAAACAATTTTACATAAAATATATACATATAATATAACAATCGTAATTAAATCAATTTTTTTTAAAAATAACATTTTTTACCATTAAACAATTTTTAGAGCATTAAGAAAAAAACGGACAGACGGACATGGTAATATTGATCATTCTCGCAATTAATAATATGCTTAAAGTAAATGTTTGTAATAATATCACATTGTAATAAATACACAGGGGTTGATGTTGCTGAAAAATAAAAAATTATAATTAATTTATATTAAAATAAAGCATTAAAACGTGCAAAACTTATCTTTTCATATGCTCTTTCCGTAGCCAAAATCTTTTGTAAATCATTATGTCCACATCTTAAATTCATCAAATATTAGCTCGCAATAAAAAAGGGAAATTTATCAATCAAAATTTTTATACCCTTAACCTTGGGTAAATAAGGGTATAATGGTTTTGTGCAAATGTATGTAACAGACAGAAGGAAGCATCTCCGACCCCATAAAGTATATATATTCTTGATCAGCATCAACAGCCGAGTCGATCTAGCCATGTCTGTCTGTCCGTCTGTCTGTCCGTCCGTATGAACGCGCCGATCTCAGAGACTATAAGAGCTAGAGACTTCAAACTTGAAACTTAAGCTCTCCTATACCATGAGCAGATCAAGTTTGCTTTAAATTTTCGATAACATTTCTGGTTTCCGATATACACATATGATCGATAACAAAAAAATCTTGAATTTCAAAATTGTGAAAATAAGGTTTAAAACAACGGATAAAATAATGAACATTTAAAAAAATTTGATCAAAATCGGTTGAGAAACACCGGAGATATCGCAGCTTGAAGTTTGGTCATATAGGTCACTGATTTAATATATGTGGAAGCATAAGTAGTTTGAATATGTGGCGCCGTGGCGGCGTGTGCTGGAAATGTATGTGAGAAGTGTATTGAGTTGGTGTTAGTGCGTATTTGGGTATTTCACCAGAATCGCAAGAACATTGCGATATTGCATCAGCCTATTTATGTGTCTGTTTTGCTATGTACTTTAGGAAAGTCCCGTTTTGGCGGGGCGACAGCGTTTGTAGCTGTCGCCGAGTGTGGTTCGGTAGAAAGGCACGAGAAAAAGGGAAGACACAGAGTTAGTTGTGTTTCGAATCCAGTTGCGACCGAAACTCGCTGCGCTTAAAACGATGGAATCGAATAACGAAAATAACGACGCTGCAACATCAGAAGTGGGATCTGGCTCGCTACCTAATACGTCAATTGATCCATGGCGAGTGTTAATGGAAATGCAAAATAAAAATTTTATTGAACTCGTGAAAGCATTGAAACCAACGGCTTCCGAAACAACGAATAATAATGCAGTAGTTTTGCCGAAATTTAACGCGGATCTTGCAGGCGCCGACGCATCGGCGTGGTGCGCTACAGTAAATATAATTTTGGCAGAAAACCACATAAAAGGCAGTGCGTTGGTGATGGCTTTGAGTGCAGCATTGGAAGGCAGTGCGTCGCAGTGGCTCTCCCAAATATGTTATCCTGACATTAATTGGGCTGCTTTTAAGGAACTTTTTCTTCAGCGTTTTACCAGTGTGGAGACACCAGCAGCTATGTTGTTAACAATGTTATCAACTTGCCCGACTGAAGGAGAATGTCTCTCCAACTATGCTAGTCGTATGGTGACGTCACTCATCACCAAATGGCGTGAGATGGATGTGGAGGAGATTGCTGTTTGCGTGACGCTTGCTCAGCTGGCTCATATTGATACCAGATTGCAACGTCTTACTTTTACATCAAACGTGCGCACTAGGAGTGAACTACAGACAGAGCTAAAAGCTTTTACGTTCAACAAACGGAAGAAATCCTTACAAGAAGAAACAGCGGCATCCGACTCGAAACGACAGAAATTTTCAACAATAAAATGTCATTATTGTGGAAAGTTGGGTCACAAGATGGTTGAATGCAGAGCTAGACAGCAGCAAAATCTTCCTACCCGTGCTGCTGAGCGTAGCGGAAGAGTGTTTGGTCAACAGCAGCAATCAAATTTAACCTGTTACACGTGTGGAGAGGTTGGTCACATTTCAACCCATTGCAGTAAGCCCAAAATGGACAAATTCAAAGATACGCATCAGGTGAAAAGAGTGCAGCTATGCGAAGTTGATGTGCCCAAAGGAGAGATGATTCACCATGGCGAGACTTTCACGACAACGTTTGACTCTGGAGCGGAATGTTCATTGGTTAAACAAAAGATAAGTGCTAAGTTAGTTGGTAAAAGAATTAACAATACAGTAATGTTGAAAGGTATTGGAAATGACAGCATTTGTAGTACATAGCAAATACTTTGCAAGGTACAAATTAACAATTATTGTATTGAAATGTTATTCCATGTTTTAAGTGATGAATATTTGAAAGATGATATTTTGATTGGTAGAGAAATACTGTCGCAAGGATTTTATGTCACTATGTCACCTGGAAAATTTGAAATTGTAAGATCAAAATCTGTTAACTTTTGTTCAAATGATGATGTATTTTCTAAATTGAATACTGATCTTGTCGGTGAAGATAAAGATAAATTAAACAATTTATTGGAAAACTATTCAAAATCTTTTACAAAGAGAATTCCTTCATCTACTGTCAGTACAGGTGAAATGAAAATTAAATTAATAGACAATAGAAAAATTGTTCAACGAAGACCATACAGGCTTAGTCCAAATGAAAGAGAATTGGTACGCGACAAGATTAAAGAGCTTTTGGAATGCAATGTCATAAGGCCAAGCTGCTCTCCCTTTGCAAGTCCTATGATGTTAGTAAACAAAAAAGACGGTTCTCATCGGTTGTGTGTTGATTACCGTGAATTGAATTCTAACACAGTTTCAGATAGATATCCTTTACCCCTTATAGCAGATCAGATAGCCAGACTTCATGGTGCGAAATATTTCACTTGTTTGGATATGGCAAGCGGATATTACCAAATCCCATTGCATGAAGAATCAATAGAGTGTACGGCTTTTGTCACCCCAGATGGCCAGTACGAGTTTTTGTCAATGCCGTTTGGTCTGAAAAATGCACCTTCAGTTTTTCAGCGTACAGTGATGCATACACTTGGAGAACTGGCAAATACTTTTGTGGTTGTCTATATGGATGACGTGTTAGTGGTGGCTGCAACGAAAAGTGAGGCTTTTGAAAGACTACAGGTTACTCTTGATGTTCTAACGAAAGCTGGTTTTTTGTTCAATATTAAAAAGTGTTCGTTTTTGAAGTCAACTGTTCAATATTTGGGATATGAAGTGAGCGCAGGTCAAATTCGTCCAAATTCTCAAAAAATTTCTGCATTAACTGCCTTACCACCTCCTCAGTCGGTTTCTGCTTTAAGACAATTTATTGGACTTGCGTATTACTTTCGGCAATTTATACACGGATTTTCTTGTTTCTTAAAGCCTTTGTATTTGTTGACATCGGAAAGGAACGAGTTTATTTGGAAGCCAGAGCATGAAGAAGTAAGACAAAAAGTTATATCTGTTCTTACACAGAACCCAGTTTTGGTTATTTTTGATCCGCAACATCCAATCGAGTTGCATACTGATGCAAGTGCTCGTGGATACGGTGCCATCTTGTTGCATAGAATAGATAACAGGCCCCATGTCGTTGAATTCTTCAGTTAGGCTGCCTCACCTGCTGAGTCAAGATACCATTCTTACGAATTGGAGACTCTTGCGGTTGTCATGGCCATTAAGCATTTTCGTCACTATTTGACAGGCAGAGATTTTGTTGTCTTTACCGATTGCAACTCGCTTAAAGCATCAAGAAATAAACGTGACCTATCGCCCAGAGCACAAAGATGGTGGGCTTATTTACAGTCGTTCTCATTTGAATTACAGTATAGAGAGGGTAAACGAATGGCTCATGCTGATTTCTTTTCAAGAAATCTCCCAACTGCTGATGCAATTGATGCACGTAAAGTTTAAGAAAAAAGAATTAATCTGGCAGAGATATCTAGTGATTGGCTGATGGCTGAACAGCGCAAGGATCCCGATATTATTAATATTGTGAATAAACTGAAAGACAATTCTCTTGCCGAGGACATTGTAAAAACTTACGAACTAAGAGCAGGAATAATTTATCGGAAAATACAGAGAAATGGTAGAACTCGATCTTTGCCAATTGTTCCAAGGTCATTTAGATGGTCCGTTATTAATCAAGTTCATGAGACAATAATGCATTTGGGTTGGGAAAAAACATTGGACAAAGCCTACGATTTTTACTGGTTTGAAAATATGTCAAAATATGTAAGGAAATTTGTAGAAAATTGTATAACTTGCAAGATGTCAAAGTCATCCTCAGGTAAAGTTCAGGCTAGACTTTTTCCAATACCAAAGGTCGACACACCTTGGCATACAATACACATAGACATAACTGGCAAGTTAAGCGGCAAGAGTGATCAAAAGGAATATGTTATTGTTCAAGTGGACGCTTTTACTAAATTTGTTTACTTAACACACACACTCAAGATTGACGCTGACAATTGCATAGGTGCTGTGACGTCGGCTGTATCCTTGTTTGGAGTACCAAACCGCATAATAGCAGATCAGGGTAGGTGTTTTGCCAGCTCTAAATTTAGTGAATTCTGTTCTAAACAAAATATAAGTTTGCACTTAATTGCGACAGGTGCAAGTAGAGCTAACGGACAGGTAGAACGCATTATGAGCACTTTGAAAAACTTATTAACGGCAGTTGAAACTAGCAGCAGATCTTGGCAAGACGCATTGGGCGAGGTACAGCTAGCTTTAAATTGTACTGTAAGTCGAGTGACAAAGGCAAGCCCTTTGGAATTGTTTATTGGCAAGGTTGCTCGTCCGTTGGGGTTGCTTCCACCATGTGACGTGGCACAAGAAGTTGATTTGGCAGAATCAAGAGCTCGAGCAGTGCAAAATATATCAGCGGCGGCAGCATATAGCAAAGAGCAATTTGATAAAACTAAGGCTAAGGTTGTTGGGTATGAAGTAGGAGACTTTGTGTTGTTGAAGAATGAAGAAAGGCATCAAACAAAGTTAAGTCCAAAGTATAGAGGACCTTTGCAAATTGTTCAAGTACTAGACGGAGATAGATATATTCTCAAGTCATTGACAAATAATAGGAAGTTCAAGTATGCCCATGAAGATATAAGGAAATTACCAGAGGGATATGTTCCAGATGATTTAGAAAGTTGTGATGAGGATTTGAATGATATTGAAAAGGAAGCTGTTGCAAGAGACAGTAATGAAGTGATTGAAAAGGAAGCTGTTGCAAGAGACAGTAATGAAGTGATTGATAAGGAAGCTGTTGAAAGAGACAGTACTGAAATGATGGAAAGTCAAACTGTTGAAAGAGACAGTATGGATGCCTGAAAGGCTGATAATAAAACTTGAATAAATTTGTAATGCAAGCACAAGTGCAAAACAAATGTTTTGATCATGGCGTGTGGTGCATAAAATAATGTAATGCGAAACCAAGTGGGTTTATGATAATGAAGAGAATTGTTAAGAAAGTTTAATTAAGTAAAAGATGAATTTTATATTGGTTTAAGAACTAAGAAAGGATGTTTAAATTCTGCATGAAGCTATGAAGTTTAAAAAAAAAAAAAATAAAATAAATAAAATAAAATAAATAAGTTGTAATTGAGAAATTTATAAGAAAAAGGAAATGTCAATGTTAAATTTTATTTGATGATTAATAAATAGAATGATTTAAGAAGCTAAGCATTTTCTTAGAATTACACGAGGTCGTGTTATGGTCAGGTTGGCCGTGTGGAAGCATAAGTAGTTTGAATATGTGGCGCCGTGGCGGCGTGTGCTGGAAATGTATGTGAGAAGTGTATTGAGTTGGTGTTAGTGCGTATTTGGGTATTTCACCAGAATCGCAAGAACATTGCGATATTGCATCAGCCTATTTATGTGTCTGTTTTGCTATGTACTTTAGGAAAGTCCCGTTTTGGCGGGGCGACAGCGTTTGTAGCTGTCGCCGAGTGTGGTTCGGTAGAAAGGCACGAGAAAAAGGGAAGACACAGAGTTAGTTGTGTTTCGAATCCCGGTGCGACCGAAACTCGCTGCGCTTAAAACGATGGAATCGAATAACGAAAATAACGACGCTGCAACATATACATAAGTAACGGTAATGGTTAGGTATCTGGATAAGGGTATGTCCTAGTCGGGATTTCTCGACTAGAGCCTTCTTACATGTTAAAATAGAATATGTAAAATTTATACATACCGATGCTGCATAGCAGCAGCTCTTATAAATTGGTCGTATCCTCTTGATGACGTCTCATCCTTCTTTCAGATTGCACAGTCACTCGTAGTAAAAACCGAAAATAAAAAAATAAAATATTAAAAATATATTTTATACACATGTACATATGTACATATATCAACTTACCGATGCTGCATAGCAGCAGCTTCTATAAATTATCATCTTGATTCCGCAGGGTTCGTCTCATCCTTCATCCATGGCAAACAGTCACTCGCAAAAAACGGAATGAAAATAATTGAATAAAGTTATTATTATTATTTAATTGTTAAAGAGAATTAATTCCAAGTAACAGTTTGTTATAAAGCCAGAGCAGCAAAGGCCTTCAGGCAGACTTATTTTTATACCCTTAACCCATAAAATGGGTAAATAAGGGTATAATGGTTTTGTTCAAATGTATGTAACCGACAGAAGGAAGCATCTCCGACCCCATAAAGTATATATATTCTTGATCAGCATCAACATCCGAGTCGACCTAGCCATGTCTGTCTGTCCGTCTGTCTGTCTGTCCGTCTGTCTGTCTGTATGAACGCGCCGATCTCAGAGACTATAAAAGCTAGAGACTTGAAACTTAAAACTTAAGCTCTCCTATACCATGAGAAGATCAAGTTTGCTTTAAATGTTCGATAACACTTCTGGTTTCAATTATAACAAAAAATTCTTGAATTTAAAAACTGTAAAAACGAGGTTTCAAGTTATTAGTAAACTAATGAACATTTGAAAAAATTTGATTAAAATCGGTTAAGAAATACCGGAAATATCGCAGTTTGAAATTTGGTCTTTTTGGTCATGTTGGTCACTGGAAGAATACATACAAATAACTGTACCCGTTACGTATGGGGTTAAGGGAATGTCCTAGTCGGGATTTCTCGACTAGAGCCTTCTTACTTGTTAAAATTTACATATTTACATATATTTACATTATATATCTATGTGTAGTTTATTAATTACTTTTTTAAAATTTTTTATATTTGATAAATTGGGTTTTAAGATAAGGACGTTGAGTGTGGGAGAGTTAAGGGATTTGCAGATATTCATTACGTGTTGGCATTGGAGTACTAGATGTTTTGTTGTCAAGAAATCGCTTTTGCAAAATGGGCATATAGGTGCCGGTGTCTTGTTGAAGATGTATTCGTGTGTTAGTATTGTGTGTCCTAGTCTGTCACTCGCAAAAAAAAGAAAAATTAATTAATAAAAGTTTTTAAAATAATAAATATAAATATAAAAACCTTCCGATGCTGCATAGCAGCAGCTCTTATAAATCCCCTGGTTCGTAACTGAGCGTCTCATCCTTCGTCCAGTGCACATCCTTCCCAAGTTTACAATCATGCCTTCCTGTCAAACACAACTACCGTTCACAGCTAGCCATCATACGTCATCCTTCTGGGGTAGTTCGTGTTTAAATCTTTAACAAAACTCATATATAAATTTAACAATCGCAATATCGTTTTAATATAGCGACGTGAACCTTTAAAACAAAATAAAACCAAATATATAAACAATGTATTAATGCGCCAGTTCAACTGGATTCTTACCATATTTATAAGGCGCCTGAGACGATGTTTGCCAACCTTTTTTAATTACCCCAATGGCATTGTCCATTACAAAACTCATGAGCCCGTTCTGTAAAAAAAGAATTTAATAATAATCTTTAAGAATCATAAATTTTTCATTTAAAGCTTACCATGCTACTTATTGTTTGAGCATCCTTAGTTTTTTCGCCGCGAGCCCATGGCTTTTATCTGCCGTCATCATTTGTGTCTTCTGAAACAGCCACTTTGTTACCACTTGTTAAAATAGTTATAAGTTTTTAAGGAGCTCCATTCGATGAGCAAAGCAGCTGTTTCTGGCGTCAAACTAAGATGGATGCATTGTTGATAGTCTACGGTATTGACATCATCTTTGGGAATATTATCGACATCCAAAATCCATTTCATTTCCAGATCACAATCGTCTTGCTCGCAATTGGTATTTTTTAAATATGATGTCGTTATAACAAAACTAACTTTCGTTGGTGACGGTTGTATTTTTGAGTGCTCCTGCTAAATAATTATTTTTCGAGTGTTTGTGCTGTGCATTAATTGGTTTAATTGTGGTAATCATACTAAATAGTGATCGCAGATATACGTTGTACGGATTTATGTGTTTAAAGTTACTTTGCTTAAACATTTAACTTATTTTATTTTGCAGTCAACCGATTAACGCACTTTTGCTCTCCCGCATCAGTGCTCTCTCGCTCTATTTCACCGTATTTGCGGTTTTATCTGCCTACGCGCTTATGCCTTTTCACTCAAGTGCTATTATACTCAAGCGCTCTCCCACCATTGTCCGTTATATTGCGCTCTTTGCTTCGCTTACATTCTTGCACCTACTTTGCTTTGATCAAGCACATTAATTTGCCCATATTTTATTTTATTAACTTTTAATAAAAATGTTTGTCTGCTGCAGTAAGAACTGTAAAATTGTTACTGCATCCAGCGCTGATTTCATCGTATGTAGGATGTGCGATAACACGATCCACTTAAAATGTGCAGGTTTCACTGCCAAAATCAAAGACTGTTTAGGAACTGACTCTGGCCTTAAATGGTTTTGTGATGCCTGCAATGTGGTTGAAAAGGAGATGTCAAAATACATAAGGCAGACCTATGATTTTTTTAAAGCTGTGCATCTTGCTTTTGACAACCTTCATGCCAATTTTAAAGACCTTGAACTGAAATTTAAAAATGGAAAGATGCTTGACGACTCTCCAAAGCGCAAAAAGACTTCGGGCTCTTGCCCTCCTATTGCCCCTCTTGTCCTGCCTAAGCCACTTCTGGCTGCCAGCATGAATAGCCCAAATCCAATTGCGGGCCCGCTCGTAACATAGACTGCGTACACACGGTGCATTTTTGATGCTGCAACTTTGGGCTTGTAAGCAAGGGAGGTGAGGAAAGCAGTGTTGGTAAAAAGTTGCACTATGTCGAAGGCCTGCAACTCTTAACGTGCAATTACTTTTGTGCTCATTCCGATTTGTTGCCTGCAGGGTTGTAATTTTCAATAATCACTTGGCCTCAGGGTTGCTTATTTCGATAATTATTTACAATTGCGGTTATTTGTTGTTTTTGTTCAAAGTTACAAAGCATAAATAGCAAAATATGTGGAATCAAGCAAACACGGAATTGTTGCTGTCAAAATATGAGCAGTACGAAAATCTTTACAATGTACGCCATATAGACTATAAGGATCGCATTAAGCGTGAAACATCTTTAAGTGCAATATGCGATGCAATAAAAGGATCAGTGCCAAATATAAGTCCGGCGGACATTCGTCGAAAAATTCACAGTTTGCGTACGCAATTTATGAAGGAGGAAGCTAAGGTCCGAGCATCAAAGAAGAGTGGGATTGGGCGTGAAGACACTTATGTGCCAACGCTTTGGTGTTACAACAATTTGGCATTTTTGCGCTCCTACGTCGTGCCTCGGGAGTCGACATCCAACATTTACTCGGTAATTAAGAATGCAGAAATAACATTAAATGATTTAAAAATCTATTACTTTGCAGGAAGAAAACGATAATGATAGCTCGACTTGTGACGACCTGACCGGCAGAGATGACTCTTCGCCGTCCCCATCAAATGTGTTAAAAAGAAGAAGGGTATGTATAAAAACTACAGTAACTTCAAAAGACTTTTTAAACCATAATATTTCCTTTTTGTGTTTAGATTACAGCATCGAACCTTAGCCAAAAACAATGGCGTCAAGCAATTAGTTGCATCTCGGTTGGCTGAGAAAAAAAAATACGATTGGCTGGGACAACAAGTTGTCAGTGATTTAAACTTAATCACCGACGAGAGGATCCGGCGTGACCTTATTTTCAAAATCCAATCAGATCTTCACGAAGCAATTTCCAAGGACATAAGGCAAAGAGAAATGGAGAGTCCGGTGCTGTTTGAAGCAATCAACGAGGCGTCAACGGATGACATAATTGAATTTGATGGGGATATGATTTGATATGTGATTAAATCAGAAATATATTTTATTTATTTTTTTATATTAAATTTATTACATGAAATTTTATCATCCTGCCAATCTACTTTGCCCTCATTATTAAAATAGGCCATAAAACCATCCCTAACTCTTTCAGCTGCGCCCCTTCCACCTGCTACAGATTCTGGTTGAGATTCTGATACCGCAACTCTCTCATTCGGTGTTAATTGCATGTAAGCAGAATTTTTTGCTAAAAGCATATTGTGCAGAAGACAACAAGTCCTCGTAATTAATTCCACATTCTCCACGGACATATTTATAGTTGTCTGGAATATGCGAAACCTATTTGATAAGATCCCAAAAGCATGTTCTACAACATGTCTTGCTCTTGACAAACGTATGTTGAATATTTTGCGTTCCTTGGCATTGGTATTGTAGGCAAACGGCTTTAATAAGTGGTTTCCTAGTGGGAACGCATCATCCGAAACAATAACGTATGGCAGTTTTCGTCCATTGCCAATGACTTTGTCCGCTGGGAGGGTTTCTCTAGCATTGTCCAAGATGCCCTGCAGGCTGCTGTTGGACAAAACTCCTGCGTCGTGACACCTCCCATTGCATCCTACATCAATGTAGGTGAATCCACAATTGGCATTCACTAGCGCCAACAACACAATGCTATGCGTCCCTTTATAATTATAGTAAAATGAGCCATCTTTTCGCTTCGCTCGGAACTCAATGTGCTTGCCATCTAGGGCTCCCAAGCACAAAGGAAACTGCCATTTTATCGCAAACTGGTCCGAAATCACTTCCCAGTCAGTTTTAGAGGTCGGAAACTGTTTGAAAATTTTTTTTTAATGTTAATATGAATATTTAAGTATTTTTAGCATACCTTCAAGAACTCTCTCTTAAACTTATTCCAAATTGCACTACAGACTTCGGGAACTGCCTTGCAAAGGAATGAAGATGAGAGATTTGTTTGAAAGTTTGTGCTTTTAAAAGTCTCTCCTGTAGCAAGGAACCGCAAAGTAGCGGCCAACTTTTCATTCGGAGGAATACTTGTCCTCATAAAAGTGTCCTGCTTGCTTATCTCGCTGGCAATACCCGACAAAATGAAATTAAAAGTTTCTTCGTTCATACGAATGTATTCAAAGAAAGATGAGCCGTCAAATTTTAACTTTTTCATCAGAAAGTTGAAAGAGCCACTGGTTGGCCGACTTTTCCGCCAATCTTTTGTGTACTCTCTTCTTTCCTTTTTTTTGGCAGCGGTTTCCACGCAATCTAACAAATCTAAAACGATTTCCACTTCTTCCGAATTTCTGAAGTCAATTGCTTCCACTGCAAGCATTGTTATATCCAACAGTTCTTCAGCAGTTTCGTATTTTTCACTCATTATTATTTATTTTAATTTATTTGATGCTCTGTGCAATTTGAGCTATACACCGATAATCAAAATATATCAGTGCGGCACAATCGAAAATTTTATCGAAAAGAAGCAGCAACTAAAAAGCATTGTGTGTACGTGAGTTGCAACTCGAAGCAACTTTCAAAAGAAAATCAACAAAAATGCATGCATCAAAAATGCACCGTGTGTACGCAGTCATATCTTCGTTCAAGTTGAGTGTGCCGCCTGAACTTTTCTCGACAATTAGTTCTGAAAAGTTTTGGCCGCCGAACATCCTCGTGAAGGAGTATGTGAACAGGCGAAATAGCAATAATACTAACAGTAATACTAGTAGTGCCATCCCTATTAAGAACTCACTTCCTTCTACGTCTGTATCACTAACTGACGTAATGAGTCTATCCTATCAAAATGTAAGAGGCCTTAATACTAAAATTTCAAAACTTTACGTTAATAGCCTATCCTTTGATTCTCAAATAGTTGCGCTTACTGAAACCTGGTTAAAACCTGATATTTCTGATTACTCTGTTTTTCCAAATAAATTTAACTTATACCGATGTGATCGCACAACCCGTAAGGGTGATGGGGTTCTTATCGCTGTTGATTCCTGCATTTCTTCTGAACGAATTCAATCCAATGATCTTCCGGATACAGAGTTTGTATGTGTTAAAGTATCTTATGGTAGTCGTTCACTTTTTATTACCTGTTCTTACATTCCTCCTAATTGTGACACTAACATTTATTCGTCCCATTTAAGTGCTTTGCAACATGTTTCGTCCTTATTGTTAGACATGGATCATCTAATTGTGGTTGGTGATTTCAATCTGCCAAATGTAGGATGGTCTGCATGTGACTCATCTTCCACAAAATTACCAACCACATCTGATGATTTTATAGATGGTATCCTGGAGTTGGGGCTATCGCAAGTAAGCGATATACTTAATTGTAGTGGTAGAATGTTAGACTTGGTATTTGTTTCTGATGTTGATTGTTGTAACGTAAACAGAGTACCCCCCTTAGTGCAGCCGGAAGACTCTTACCATCCCACTTTAGAACTTTCCCTTGAAATACTAAACCCAAACTCAAATACTTATATTTCTGCAAAATCACGTTGTTTCCGTAAGACTAACTTCACTAAATTAAATCAACTTTTGAATGCAACTAATTGGTCTCAGCTTTATTCCTGTAGTGATTTGGAAACTGCCATTGCCATATTTTATGGGACCTTGAACTCACATTTGGACAGATGTGTTCCCCTCTGTCACTCCTCAAGTGATAACAAACCACCTTGGTTTACAAGGGAGTTATCAAAACTGAAAAATGCGAAGACAAGATCTTATACAAAATTCAGAAAATCGGGAAATACTATTGACTTATCAACTTATATTATAGCAAAGTCTAATTTTCTTTCTGTTAACTCATCCTGCTATAATAACTATCTTAATAAATGTAGAATACATTTCTCTCGTGATCCTAAACAGTTTTATAAATTTGTTAACTCTAAACGTAAATCCTCCTGCCTGCCATCCTCAGTTTTTCTTGATAATACGAAAGCAAGTACAGATCAGGCTGTGGCCGATCTATTTGCTGAATATTTTCAATCAGTATACTCTTTGAGTTCTCATAGTTCTAGTAATACTTATCCCTTCCAAATTCAAACATCAAATTGCATATTTGCCCCGGTCTTAACTGAGTGTTCGCTGCTAAGTGACCTAAACCTGATCAAACCTGGCTTCTCGCCTGGTCCTGATGGAGTGCCCGGTTGTGTACTTAGATATTGCACTGATACACTGTGCAAACCTTTACTAAAATTATTCAAATTGTCTGTTGAATCTTCAGTATTACCTGATATGTGGAAGCAATCTTTTATTATTCCACTTCATAAAAATTCTTCAAAGTCCAATGTTAAAAATTATAGAGGGATTTCGAAATTGTCTGCCATTCCGAAAGTCTTCGAAAAACTTATTTGCTCTCAATTGCAACACTCATGTAGTGCAATTATGTCGCCTTATCAACATGGTTTCGTAAAACGTAGATCTACTACCACCAACCTTCTAGAATTTACATCGCTTTTTATTAAAGGATTTCAAAGCAAAATGCAAACTGATGTCATTTATACCGATTTTAGTAAGGCATTTGATTCTGTTAGTCATTCACTTTTGATTCATAAATTAAACATTATTGGGCTCCCAACTAACCTCCTTTCATGGCTTTCCGAGTACTTGTGTGGCCGTACACAAAAAGTTGTCTTTAAATCATCTGTCTCTAAACCAATTTATATAACATCAGGTGTCCCCCAAGGTAGTCACCTTGGGCCTTTATTATTTAATCTCTTTATTAATGATCTTCCTGCAGTAATATCTAACTCGCACGTGTACATGTTTGCGGATGACGTTAAATTATGTTTATCCTATAATGAACCTTCTTTCAGTAACTTACTACAGTCTGATCTTAGTGCACTATCTGATTGGTGCAACTTTAAGTGATGAATATTTGAAAGATGATATTTTGATTGGTAGAGAAATACTGTCGCAAGGATTTTATGTCACTATGTCACCTGGAAAATTTGAAATTGTAAGATCAAAATCTGTTAACTTTTGTTCAAATGATGATGTATTTTCTAAATTGAATACTGATCTTGTCGGTGAAGATAAAGATAAATTAAACAATTTATTGGAAAACTATTCAAAATCTTTTACAAAGAGAATTCCTTCATCTACTGTCAGTACAGGTGAAATGAAAATTAAATTAATAGACAATAGAAAAATTGTTCAACGAAGACCATACAGGCTTAGTCCAAATGAAAGAGAATTGGTACGCGACAAGATTAAAGAGCTTTTGGAATGCAATGTCATAAGGCCAAGCTGCTCTCCCTTTGCAAGTCCTATGATGTTAGTAAACAAAAAAGACGGTTCTCATCGGTTGTGTGTTGATTACCGTGAATTGAATTCTAACACAGTTTCAGATAGATATCCTTTACCCCTTATAGCAGATCAGATAGCCAGACTTCATGGTGCGAAATATTTCACTTGTTTGGATATGGCAAGCGGATATTACCAAATCCCATTGCATGAAGAATCAATAGAGTGTACGGCTTTTGTCACCCCAGATGGCCAGTACGAGTTTTTGTCAATGCCGTTTGGTCTGAAAAATGCACCTTCAGTTTTTCAGCGTACAGTGATGCATACACTTGGAGAACTGGCAAATACTTTTGTGGTTGTCTATATGGATGACGTGTTAGTGGTGGCTGCAACGAAAAGTGAGGCTTTTGAAAGACTACAGGTTACTCTTGATGTTCTAACGAAAGCTGGTTTTTTGTTCAATATTAAAAAGTGTTCGTTTTTGAAGTCAACTGTTCAATATTTGGGATATGAAGTGAGCGCAGGTCAAATTCGTCCAAATTCTCAAAAAATTTCTGCATTAACTGCCTTACCACCTCCTCAGTCGGTTTCTGCTTTAAGACAATTTATTGGACTTGCGTATTACTTTCGGCAATTTATACACGGATTTTCTTGTTTCTTAAAGCCTTTGTATTTGTTGACATCGGAAAGGAACGAGTTTATTTGGAAGCCAGAGCATGAAGAAGTAAGACAAAAAGTTATATCTGTTCTTACACAGAACCCAGTTTTGGTTATTTTTGATCCGCAACATCCAATCGAGTTGCATACTGATGCAAGTGCTCGTGGATACGGTGCCATCTTGTTGCATAGAATAGATAACAGGCCCCATGTCGTTGAATTCTTCAGTTAGGCTGCCTCACCTGCTGAGTCAAGATACCATTCTTACGAATTGGAGACTCTTGCGGTTGTCATGGCCATTAAGCATTTTCGTCACTATTTGACAGGCAGAGATTTTGTTGTCTTTACCGATTGCAACTCGCTTAAAGCATCAAGAAATAAACGTGACCTATCGCCCAGAGCACAAAGATGGTGGGCTTATTTACAGTCGTTCTCATTTGAATTACAGTATAGAGAGGGTAAACGAATGGCTCATGCTGATTTCTTTTCAAGAAATCTCCCAACTGCTGATGCAATTGATGCACGTAAAGTTTAAGAAAAAAGAATTAATCTGGCAGAGATATCTAGTGATTGGCTGATGGCTGAACAGCGCAAGGATCCCGATATTATTAATATTGTGAATAAACTGAAAGACAATTCTCTTGCCGAGGACATTGTAAAAACTTACGAACTAAGAGCAGGAATAATTTATCGGAAAATACAGAGAAATGGTAGAACTCGATCTTTGCCAATTGTTCCAAGGTCATTTAGATGGTCCGTTATTAATCAAGTTCATGAGACAATAATGCATTTGGGTTGGGAAAAAACATTGGACAAAGCCTACGATTTTTACTGGTTTGAAAATATGTCAAAATATGTAAGGAAATTTGTAGAAAATTGTATAACTTGCAAGATGTCAAAGTCATCCTCAGGTAAAGTTCAGGCTAGACTTTTTCCAATACCAAAGGTCGACACACCTTGGCATACAATACACATAGACATAACTGGCAAGTTAAGCGGCAAGAGTGATCAAAAGGAATATGTTATTGTTCAAGTGGACGCTTTTACTAAATTTGTTTACTTAACACACACACTCAAGATTGACGCTGACAATTGCATAGGTGCTGTGACGTCGGCTGTATCCTTGTTTGGAGTACCAAACCGCATAATAGCAGATCAGGGTAGGTGTTTTGCCAGCTCTAAATTTAGTGAATTCTGTTCTAAACAAAATATAAGTTTGCACTTAATTGCGACAGGTGCAAGTAGAGCTAACGGACAGGTAGAACGCATTATGAGCACTTTGAAAAACTTATTAACGGCAGTTGAAACTAGCAGCAGATCTTGGCAAGACGCATTGGGCGAGGTACAGCTAGCTTTAAATTGTACTGTAAGTCGAGTGACAAAGGCAAGCCCTTTGGAATTGTTTATTGGCAAGGTTGCTCGTCCGTTGGGGTTGCTTCCACCATGTGACGTGGCACAAGAAGTTGATTTGGCAGAATCAAGAGCTCGAGCAGTGCAAAATATATCAGCGGCGGCAGCATATAGCAAAGAGCAATTTGATAAAACTAAGGCTAAGGTTGTTGGGTATGAAGTAGGAGACTTTGTGTTGTTGAAGAATGAAGAAAGGCATCAAACAAAGTTAAGTCCAAAGTATAGAGGACCTTTGCAAATTGTTCAAGTACTAGACGGAGATAGATATATTCTCAAGTCATTGACAAATAATAGGAAGTTCAAGTATGCCCATGAAGATATAAGGAAATTACCAGAGGGATATGTTCCAGATGATTTAGAAAGTTGTGATGAGGATTTGAATGATATTGAAAAGGAAGCTGTTGCAAGAGACAGTAATGAAGTGATTGAAAAGGAAGCTGTTGCAAGAGACAGTAATGAAGTGATTGATAAGGAAGCTGTTGAAAGAGACAGTACTGAAATGATGGAAAGTCAAACTGTTGAAAGAGACAGTATGGATGCCTGAAAGGCTGATAATAAAACTTGAATAAATTTGTAATGCAAGCACAAGTGCAAAACAAATGTTTTGATCATGGCGTGTGGTGCATAAAATAATGTAATGCGAAACCAAGTGGGTTTATGATAATGAAGAGAATTGTTAAGAAAGTTTAATTAAGTAAAAGATGAATTTTATATTGGTTTAAGAACTAAGAAAGGATGTTTAAATTCTGCATGAAGCTATGAAGTTTTAAAAAAAAAAAAATAAAATAAATAAAATAAAATAAATAAGTTGTAATTGAGAAATTTATAAGAAAAAGGAAATGTCAATGTTAAATTTTATTTGATGATTAATAAATAGAATGATTTAAGAAGCTAAGCATTTTCTTAGAATTACACGAGGTCGTGTTATGGTCAGGTTGGCCGTGTGGAAGCATAAGTAGTTTGAATATGTGGCGCCGTGGCGGCGTGTGCTGGAAATGTATGTGAGAAGTGTATTGAGTTGGTGTTAGTGCGTATTTGGGTATTTCACCAGAATCGCAAGAACATTGCGATATTGCATCAGCCTATTTATGTGTCTGTTTTGCTATGTACTTTAGGAAAGTCCCGTTTTGGCGGGGCGACAGCGTTTGTAGCTGTCGCCGAGTGTGGTTCGGTAGAAAGGCACGAGAAAAAGGGAAGACACAGAGTTAGTTGTGTTTCGAATCCCGGTGCGACCGAAACTCGCTGCGCTTAAAACGATGGAATCGAATAACGAAAATAACGACGCTGCAACATATACATAAGTAACGGTAATGGTTAGGTATCTGGATAAGGGTATGTCCTAGTCGGGATTTCTCGACTAGAGCCTTCTTACATGTTAAAATAGAATATGTAAAATTTATACATACCGATGCTGCATAGCAGCAGCTCTTATAAATTGGTCGTATCCTCTTGATGACGTCTCATCCTTCTTTCAGATTGCACAGTCACTCGTAGTAAAAACCGAAAATAAAAAAATAAAATATTAAAAATATATTTTATACACATGTACATATGTACATATATCAACTTACCGATGCTGCATAGCAGCAGCTTCTATAAATTATCATCTTGATTCCGCAGGGTTCGTCTCATCCTTCATCCATGGCAAACAGTCACTCGCAAAAAACGGAATGAAAATAATTGAATAAAGTTATTATTATTATTTAATTGTTAAAGAGAATTAATTCCAAGTAACAGTTTGTTATAAAGCCAGAGCAGCAAAGGCCTTCAGGCAGACTTATTTTTATACCCTTAACCCATAAAATGGGTAAATAAGGGTATAATGGTTTTGTGCAAATGTATGTAACCGACAGAAGGAAGCATCTCCGACCCCATAAAGTATATATATTCTTGATCAGCATCAACATCCGAGTCGACCTAGCCATGTCTGTCTGTCCGTCTGTCTGTCTGTCCGTCTGTCTGTCTGTATGAACGCGCCGATCTCAGAGACTATAAAAGCTAGAGACTTGAAACTTAAAACTTAAGCTCTCCTATACCATGAGAAGATCAAGTTTGCTTTAAATGTTCGATAACACTTCTGGTTTCAATTATAACAAAAAATTCTTGAATTTAAAAACTGTAAAAACGAGGTTTCAAGTTATTAGTAAACTAATGAACATTTGAAAAAATTTGATTAAAATCGGTTAAGAAATACCGGAAATATCGCAGTTTGAAATTTGGTCTTTTTGGTCATGTTGGTCACTGGAAGAATACATACAAATAACTGTACCCGTTACGTATGGGGTTAAGGGAATGTCCTAGTCGGGATTTCTCGACTAGAGCCTTCTTACTTGTTAAAATTTACATATTTACATATATTTACATTATATATCTATGTGTAGTTTATTAATTACTTTTTTAAAATTTTCTATATTTGATAAATTGGGTTTTAAGATAAGGACGTTGAGTGTGGGAGAGTTAAGGGATTTGCAGATATTCATTACGTGTTGGCATTGGAGTACTAGATGTTTTGTTGTCAAGAAATCGCTTTTGCAAAATGGGCATATAGGTGCCGGTGTCTTGTTGAAGATGTATTCGTGTGTTAGTATTGTGTGTCCTAGTCTGTCACTCGCAAAAAAAAAGAAAAATTAATTAATAAAAGTTTTTAAAATAATAAATATAAATATAAAAACCTTCCGATGCTGCATAGCAGCAGCTCTTATAAATCCCCTGGTTCGTAACTGAGCGTCTCATCCTTCGTCCAGTGCACATCCTTCCCAAGTTTACAATCATGCCTTCCTGTCAAACACAACTACCGTTCACAGCTAGCCATCATACGTCATCCTTCTGGGGTAGTTCGTGTTTAAATCTTTAACAAAACTCATATATAAATTTTTTTTTTTAACAATCGCAATATCGTTTTAATATAGCGACGTGAACCTTTAAAACAAAATAAAACCAAATATATAAACAATGTATTAATGCGCCAGTTCAACTGGATTCTTACCATATTTATAAGGCGCCTGAGACGATGTTTGCCAACCCTTTTTAATTACCCCAATGGCATTGTCCATTACAAAACTCATGAGCCCGTTCTGTAAAAAAAGAATTTAATTAAAATCTTTAAGAATCATAAATTTTTCATTTAAAGCTTACCATGCTACTTATTGTTTGAGTATCCTTAGTTTTTTCGCCGCGAGCCCATGGCTTTTATCTGCCGTCATCATTTGTGTCTTCTGAAACAGCCACTTTGCTTACCACTTGTTAAAATAGTTATAAGTTTTTAAGGAGCTCCATTCGATGAGCAAAGCAGCTGTTTCTGGCGTCAAACTAAGATGGATGCATTGTTGATAGTCTACGGTATTGACATCATCTTTGGGAATATTATCGACATCCAAAATCCATTTCATTTCCAGATCACAATCGTCTTCCTCGCAATTGGTATTTTTTAAATATGATGTCGTTATAACAAAACTAACTTTCGTTGGTGACGGTTGTATTTTTGAGTGCTCCTGCTAAATAATTATTTTTCGAGTGTTTGTGCTGTGCATTAATTGGTTTAATTGTGGTAATCATACTAAATAGTGATCGCAGATATACGTTGTACGGATTTATGTGTTTAAAGTTACTTTGCTTAAACATTTAACTTATTTTATTTTGCAGTCAACCGATTAACGCACTTTTGCTCTCCCGCATCAGTGCTCTCTCGCTCTATTTCACCGTATTTGCGGTTTTATCTGCCTACGCGCTTATGCCTTTTCACTCAAGTGCTATTATACTCAAGCGCTCTCCCACCATTGTCCGTTATATTGCGCTCTTTGCTTCGCTTACATTCTTGCACCTACTTTGCTTTGATCAAGCACATTAATTTGCCCATATTTTATTTTATTAACTTTTAATAAAAATGTTTGTCTGCTGCAGTAAGAACTGTAAAATTGTTACTGCATCCAGCGCTGATTTCATCGTATGTAGGATGTGCGATAACACGATCCACTTAAAATGTGCAGGTTTTACTGCCAAAATCAAAGAATGTTTGGGAACTGACTCTGGCCTTAAATGGTTTTGTGATGCCTGCAATGTGGTTGAAAAGGAGATGTCAAAATACATAAGGCAGACCTATGATTTTTTTAAAGCTGTGCATCTTGCTTTTGACAACCTTCATGCCAATTTTAAAGACCTTGAACTGAAATTTAAAAATGGAAAGATGCTTGACGACTCTCCAAAGCGCAAAAAGACTTCGGGCTCTTGCCCTCCTATTGCCCCTCTTGTCCTGCCTAAGCCACTTCTGGCTGCCAGCATGAATAGCCCAAATCCAATTGCGGGCCCGCTCGTAACATAGACTGCGTACACACGGTGCATTTTTGATGCTGCAACTTTGGGCTTGTAAGCAAGGGAGGTGAGGAAAGCAGTGTTGGTAAAAAGTTGCACTATGTCGAAGGCCTGCAACTCTTAACGTGCAATTACTTTTGTGCTCATTCCGATTTGTTGCCTGCAGGGTTGTAATTTTCAATAATCACTTGGCCTCAGGGTTGCTTATTTCGATAATTATTTACAATTGCGGTTATTTGTTGTTTTTGTTCAAAGTTACAAAGCATAAATAGCAAAATATGTGGAATCAAGCAAACACGGAATTGTTGCTGTCAAAATATGAGCAGTACGAAAATCTTTACAATGTACGCCATATAGACTATAAGGATCGCATTAAGCGTGAAACATCTTTAAGTGCAATATGCGATGCAATAAAAGGATCAGTGCCAAATATAAGTCCGGCGGACATTCGTCGAAAAATTCACAGTTTGCGTACGCAATTTATGAAGGAGGAAGCTAAGGTCCGAGCATCAAAGAAGAGTGGGATTGGGCGTGAAGACACTTATGTGCCAACGCTTTGGTGTTACAACAATTTGGCATTTTTGCGCTCCTACGTCGTGCCTCGGGAGTCGACATCCAACATTTACTCGGTAATTAAGAATGCAGAAATAACATTAAATGATTTAAAAATCTATTACTTTGCAGGAAGAAAACGATAATGATAGCTCGACTTGTGACGACCTGACCGGCAGAGATGACTCTTCGCCGTCCCCATCAAATGTGTTAAAAAGAAGAAGGGTATGTATAAAAACTACAGTAACTTCAAAAGACTTTTTAAACCATAATATTTCCTTTTTTGTGTTTAGATTACAGCATCGAACCTTAGCCAAAAACAATGGCGTCAAGCAATTAGTTGCATCTCGGTTGGCTGAGAAAAAAAAATACGATTGGCTGGGACAACAAGTTGTCAGTGATTTAAACTTAATCACCGACGAGAGGATCCGGCGTGACCTTATTTTCAAAATCCAATCAGATCTTCACGAAGCAATTTCCAAGGACATAAGGCAAAGAGAAATGGAGAGTCCGGTGCTGTTTGAAGCAATCAACGAGGCGTCAACGGATGACATAATTGAATTTGATGGGGATATGATTTGATATGTGATTAAATAAGAAATATATTTTATTTATTTTTTTATATTAAATTTATTACATTAAATTTTATCATCCTGCCAATCTACTTTGCCCTCATTATTAAAATAGGCCATAAAACCATCCCTAACTCTTTCAGCTGCGCCCCTTCCACCTGCTACAGATTCTGGTTGAGATTCTGATACCGCAACTCTCTCATTCGGTGTTAATTGCATGTAAGCAGAATTTTTTGCTAAAAGCATATTGTGCAGAAGACAACAAGTCCTCGTAATTAACTCCACATTCTCCACGGACATATTTATAGTTGTCTGGAATATGCGAAACCTATTTGATAAGATCCCAAAAGCATGTTCCACAACATGTCTTGCTCTTGACAAACGTATGTTGAATATTTTGCGTTCCTTGGCATTGGTATTGTAGGCAAACGGCTTTAATAAGTGGTTTCCTAGTGGGAACGCATCATCCGAAACAATAACATATGGCAGTTTTCGTCCATTGCCAATGACTTTGTCCGCTGGGAGGGTTTCTCTAGCATTGTCCAAGATGCCCTGCAGCCTGCTGTTGGACAAAACTCCTGCGTCGTGACACCTCCCATTGCATCCTACATCAATGTAGGTGAATCCACAATTGGCATTCACTAGCGCCAACAACACAATGCTATGCGTCCCTTTATAATTATAGTAAAATGAGCCATCTTTTCGCTTCGCTCGGAACTCAATGTGCTTGCCATCTAGGGCTCCCAAGCACAAAGGAAACTGCCATTTTATCGCAAACTGGTCCGAAATCACTTCCCAGTCAGTTTTAGAGGTCGGAAACTGTTTGAAAATTTTTTTTTAATGTTAATATGAATATTTAAGTATTTTTAGCATACCTTCAAGAACTCTCTCTTAAACTTATTCCAAATTGCACTACAGACTTCGGGAACTGCCTTGCAAAGGAATGAAGATGAGAGATTTGTTTGAAAGTTTGTGCTTTTAAAAGTCTCTCCTGTAGCAAGGAACCGCAAAGTAGCGGCCAACTTTTCATTCGGAGGAATACTTGTCCTCATAAAAGTGTCCTGCTTGCTTATCTCGCTGGCAATACCCGACAAAATGAAATTAAAAGTTTCTTCGTTCATCCGAATGTATTCAAAGAAAGATGAGCCGTCAAATTTTAACTTTTTCATCAGAAAGTTGAAAGAGCCACTGGTTGGCCGACTTTTCCGCCAATCTTTTGTGCACTCTCTTCCTTTCCTTTTTTTGGCAGCGGTTTCCACGCAATCTAACAAATCTAAAACGATTTCCACTTCTTCCGAATTTCTGAAGTCAATTGCTTCCACTGCAAGCATTGTTATATCCAACAGTTCTTCAGCAGTTTCGTATTTTTCACTCATTATTATTTATTTTAATTTATTTGATGCTCTGTGCAATTTGAGCTATACACCGATAATCAAAATATATCAGTGCGGCACAATCGAAAATTTTATCGAAAAGAAGCAGCAACTAAAAAGCATTGTGTGTACGTGAGTTGCAACTCGAAGCAACTTTCAAAAGAAAATCAACAAAAATGCATGCATCAAAAATGCACCGTGTGTACGCAGTCATATCTTCGTTCAAGTTGAGTGTGCCGCCTGAACTTTTCTCGACAATTAGTTCTGAAAAGTTTTGGCCGCCGAACATCCTCGTGAAGGAGTATGTGAACAGGCGAAATAGCAATAATACTAACAGTAATACTAGTAGTGCCATCCCTATTAGTAACTCACTTCCTTCTACGTCTGTATCAAAAAACTAACTGAAGTAATGAGTCTATCCTATCAAAATGTAAGAGGCCTTAATACTAAAATTTCAAAACTTTACGTTAATAGCCTATCCTTTGATTCTCAAATAGTTGCGCTTACTGAAACCTGGTTAAAACCTGATATTTCTGATTACTCTGTTTTTCCAAATAAATTTAACTTATACCGATGTGATCGCACAACCCGTAAGGGTGATGGGGTTCTTATCGCTGTTGATTCCTGCATTTCTTCTGAACGAATTCAATCCAATGATCTTCCGGATACAGAGTTTGTATGTGTTAAAGTATCTTATGGTAGTCGTTCACTTTTTATTACCTGTTCTTACATTCCTCCTAATTGTGACACTAACATTTATTCGTCCCATTTAAGTGCTTTGCAACATGTTTCGTCCTTATTGTTAGACATGGATCATCTAATTGTGGTTGGTGATTTCAATCTGCCAAATGTAGGATGGTCTGCATGTGACTCATCTTCCACAAAATTACCAACCACATCTGATGATTTTATAGATGGTATCCTGGAGTTGGGGCTATCGCAAGTAAGCGATATACTTAATTGTAGTGGTAGAATGTTAGACTTGGTATTTGTTTCTGATGTTGATTGTTGTAACGTAAACAGAGTACCCCCCTTAGTGCAGCCGGAAGACTCTTACCATCCCACTTTAGAACTTTCCCTTGAAATACTAAACCCAAACTCAAATACTTATATTTCTGCAAAATCACGTTGTTTCCGTAAGACTAACTTCACTAAATTAAATCAACTTTTGAATGCAACTAATTGGTCTCAGCTTTATTCCTGTAGTGATTTGGAAACTGCCATTGCCATATTTTATGGGACCTTGAACTCACATTTGGACAGATGTGTTCCCCTCTGTCACTCCTCAAGTGATAACAAACCACCTTGGTTTACAAGGGAGTTATCAAAACTGAAAAATGCGAAGACAAGATCTTATTTCAAAATTCAGAAAATCGGGAAATACTATTGACTTATCAACTTATATTATAGCAAAGTCTAATTTTCTTTCTGTTAACTCATCCTGCTATAATAACTATCTTAATAAATGTAGAATACATTTCTCTCGTGATCCTAAACAGTTTTATAAATTTGTTAACTCTAAACGTAAATCCTCCTGCCTGCCATCCTCAGTTTTTCTTGATAATACGAAAGCAAGTACAGATCAGGCTGTGGCCGATCTATTTGCTGAATATTTTCAATCAGTATACTCTTTGAGTTCTCATAGTTCTAGTAATACTTATCCCTTCCAAATTCAAACATCAAATTGCATATTTGCCCCGGTCTTAACTGAGTGTTCGCTGCTAAGTGACCTAAACCTGATCAAACCTGGCTTCTCGCCTGGTCCTGATGGAGTGCCCGGTTGTGTACTTAGATATTGCACTGATACACTGTGCAAACCTTTACTAAAATTATTCAAATTGTCTGTTGAATCTTCAGTATTCCCTGATATGTGGAAGCAATCTTTTATTATTCCACTTCATAAAAATTCTTCAAAGTCCAATGTTAAAAATTATAGAGGGATTTCGAAATTGTCTGAAATTCCGAAAGTCTTCGAAAAACTTATTTGCTCTCAATTGCAACACTCATGTAGTGCAATTATGTCGCCTTATCAACATGGTTTCGTAAAGCGTAGATCTACTACCACCAACCTTCTAGAATTTACATCGCTTGTTATTAAAGGATTTCAGAGCAAAATGCAAACTGATGTCATTTATACCGATTTTAGTAAGGCATTTGATTCTGTTAGTCATTCACTTTTGCTTCATAAATTAAACATTATTGGGCTCCCAACTAACCTAGTTTCATGGCTTTCCGAGTACTTGTGTGGCCGTACACAAAAAGTTGTCTTTAAATCAACTCTCTCTAAACCAATTTATGTATCATCAGGTGTCCCCCAAGGCAGTCACCTTGGGCCTTTATTATTTTATCTCTTTATTAATGATGTTCCTGCAGTAATATCTAACTCGCACGTGTACATGTTTGCGGATGACGTTAAATTATGTTTATCCTATAATGAACCTTCTTTCAGTAACTTTCTACAGTCTGATCTTAGTGCACTATCTGATTGGTGCAACTTTAACCAACTTAATTTAAATTGTTCTAAATGTAAAGTAATGTCTTTCTGTAGAAGTACTCCTCATACTGCTCAGTACTTGCTTGATGGCTCACCACTCGATCACGTATTATAAATGAAGGATTTGGGTATTATTCTTGACCCAAAATTAAAGTTTGATTCTCATATATCGTGCATGGTTAATAATGCCATCAATGTCGTTGGTTTCATCACTACTAAAACACTTTATACATCCCTAGTGCGTCCCATCCTTGAATATGGACCTTGTGTGTGGTCTCCGCAATACAGGATTCATCAGGATGGAATCGAATCTGTTCAGAAAAAATTTTTTTTTTTTAATTTAGAAGTTTTACTGTTCTGATTTGCCTTCGTATTCAAGTAGACTTCTATTATTTAACCTTCCTTCTTTTTAAACCGTAGAACTATGCATGGAGTTTTATTTGTTACTTATCTGCTCAATGGTGAAATCAACTCACCCATTTTATTAAGTCGAATAAACTTAACTGTCCCTATTAGATCTTCTCGTAACTTTGTACCTATTAACCTTGATCGTTGCTCTACCAACTATCTAATGCATCGAACCGTTTCGAGTAGTGGAGACTACAATAAGATGTTTTTACTTGTTTCCTTTGAGGCCTCCATTCCCATACTAAAAAGATCCATACTGCTTTACTTATCTAGTCATAGTCACTAATCTTATGATCTGATTGGGTTTTTCCCAATCCTTGCAACAAATGTTGGATCATTAAATTTTTGTTAACTCCCCAGAATATTTTAATTTTTAAACTTTTTCATTTCATTTCAGTTTGCTTACTGATTTAAATTTAAATTTTGTTCATTATTCTTAAACATTTTTGTAGCTTAAGTTCAACTTTTTAATTTGATTTAATTTTAATTTTTATGTCGACTGATATTAGTTGACAATAAATAAATATATAAATAAATAAATAAGCTTCATTGACATAAGTCTAGCTGTTAGATATTGTATTTCTCTAACTGAGGGGTTTGTATTATTCCCTAGTTTAGAGCGAAGAGCTGCGAAGAAATTTTCTAAACTATCTTGATTAAATCGTGTTGTATGGACATAATCGATAGATTCTTCTCTTAAAAGCTCATCGGTGAGACTTAAAATATTTTTCACGATGGCACTGGTTTTGAGAGGTCAGCGTTATTTCTTCAATATACGTGAGGAACTCTACCAAATTCCTTCTCTTGGCTATATTGTAGGGATTTTTGTAGCCTTTCGTATATGATTTGCAGTTGAGGAGATCAAAGCCGTCATTAGGTTTAATTACAAAATCAGCGGTAGCCAGCGCAAATCTCATATTGTAGGCTGAGAAAAGTTGATTTTGATGGCAGACTTTTATTGCATTTCCTACTGATTTTGAAAAAACTTGCATGGGCGAATGTGCTTTTCTGATAGCTTTGGGACCATGCGTGTTGTATTGCTCTTTATATCGATTTCAAAGAGCTCAACTATTACACTCCAGTTATCAACGCCAGCTAGCGTTGTTAAACTGTTTGCTATCCAGCAGTTTCTTAGGCTCTTAAGTTTTTCTTAGTTTTTCCGTGCAATAATAAGAAAATGAATATTTCCATGGCTGTATTATGCCTTTTACCTGGAAGAATAGGGAGCTGTTTGCAATTTTTGGCAGACGGTTTCCTTTGCCAAAATCAATGAAGCCATCAATTTGGTCTGTTGTGCTATTATAATCCAGCTCAGAACGACGGTGGACCTCATCAAATACAATCACACAGTTTGTTTCGCTCTCCAACATATTTTGCACATGTTATTATATATTTTTACAGACCAATTCATTGATGCCCGGAGAAATCATTCTTATTGGGCTCCAGTTGAGTAACGTTCTCTGGCTTGGCAGATTGAAAGTTAGAGCATCACGCATAAATTGGTACCCTTTTGGCGATCTATAGTTAATATTCATTAAAAGATTTTTCTCTACATCACTGAAATTCCTGCAGTGTGTTTTTTTTAATAATAAAGAGGCGAAAAACCTTGATTCCTGGTTTGTTGTCTCCGGAATCGCTATAGATCTATTAGAGATGTCAACACATTTCAGCTCCCAACTGTCCTCCAACTCTTTTACTTTTTTTTGCAAACTTATCTTTTCAGTTTGAAGAACTTCAAAATCTTTCAAAAGTTTTTCAAACTTGGCCTGCAGATTAAAATGGGCACTGCGCCAATAAGATTCGTTGCGGCAATATATTTCGCACCGTGGGCATGATGCGTCTTGGTCAATATTGCCTAACAACGGGAGGTTTTCACTTTCGCTGACCTCTCTATTTACATTTTCAGTATCCTCAGCGTCTTGCACAAGTTCAATGCCCATTATTGGGTGCACATTTCGTTTTAATTTCAACTTGTGCAGATCGCTGGCATGAAAATGCTTTCCACATATCAAAAGCCTGCTGCGATCTTTAAATGCAGGTTTTATTTGGCATATGGCCATCGTCGGCCACCAGGGGCAGCTCATCAATGTTGACATCAACATCGATGCCACCAGTCCATTTAAAGGCTACACAGTCGACGTCTACGTTAAGGAACTCCTTTTTAGGTGTACCCTGTTTTTGCTCCACCAGCTGCCAAAAGTTGTTAAAGTCCTCCAAATGCTCGCAGCAGTCATGGCAAATATTCGTCGAGATATTGTCATTGGGCATTATCTGGAAGCCGAGCATAAAGTTCAATGAACAATTGGAATCTTGGAATTGTGAAAAACCAAAGAAACTTACTTCGAGCTCCAGAAACTTGGCTATAATCTTGAGCAGCGAGGATTCGGCCAGTGTGTCGTTCGTTTCGAACAGGTAGTCGGCATTGTTTGCGCTTATGTTTTTTAAACACAAGCGTCAGATCATATTGCGGCGTTTTTAACATATATTTAAGCAAATTGCTAATATTATCAATTGTTTGGTTTTGTTTAGCGATGGACAAATACTTTATCAATATATCGACTGGGCCGCTTCATATCAATTAGCTTTCTGCTGTGCAGCAGGCCAGTTCGCGTTGGAACGCTACACTAAAGGCTATCAGAAAAAGTAAAATATTTAAAAATCTATATATAACTAGTAAGTCCCCCGCTTGCTTCGCTACGCCGATAGTTTTTACAAAATGTTAGCAATACATATAAAATAAATAAATTAGGTAATGTTTAACAACATATTAGCAAAGTATTAAATATTCTCTTTTTCACGCCACCATTGAGGTTGAGAATCAGACGCGTCATTATACTTTGATACCAAAGGTATCATATTTTATTGGGTTTATGCAATGCCCGTCAAGGTGTCTGTCCGTCCGTCCGTTTGAACGCAACTTTTTTTAACACGCTTAAAGCTAGAGCTTTACAACTTTGCAAATATCTTGGTACATACCTTCGTCAGAAAAAGTGTTAAATTTGGCTCTACGACCTCAGGGGCCTGGGAAATCGATAACAAATCGAAACCTCAATTATAAACAAAAATGCCTGTATCTTCTACAGTTTTAAAGCTATAGGCACCAAAATTGACATGAAGGTGGATGCTGACATTTGACACAGATATGCATGAAAACTTTGGATTCCACGCTCCCAAACAACGGGACATGCCCCACCGCCCTAAAACCGAAAGGCATGTATCTTCGCTAGTTTCTAGGCTAGAGTCACCAAGTGACATCCGTAACTGGTGTGCATACAAATTTTGGATGCCACGCCAACTTATACCGCCCACCGCTATAGCTCTCTCAGTTTTCGAGCTAGGCTCTTTAAATTTGGTATAAACATTGTAAGCGACATCCGTAACCGATCTACATCAAAGTTTTATACGCCACGTCCACCTTTTCCACCCAACTCGTAAAATCTGAAATTTCTATATCTTTCCCAGATTTTGCGCTAGAGTCACCAAACTTGGAAACATTGTTAGTGACATCCGTAACAAATGTGCAATATTGGATGCCACTTGATAGGGAGATAGAAGGTGCCATCCGCCACAGATATGCATCACAAATTTGAATGTCACGCCTACCCCTTCTGCCCGCCTTTTTACGTTAAAACTACAAACTTACATACGTGTTTGCTTATTGTTGAATTGTATATCACAATGTTTGTGGTACGTCGTTACGTCTGAGTTACATAAGCGCAAGTAGCAAATCAACCACTATACAAAGATGTTCAGATTAATTATTTTCGCGCAAATGGATCGTTATAAAAAAAATAACAAATAACAAAAAAAAAACGTTGAACTCCACTTGTCCGACCAAGTTTCGTATAATTAATTAATTTAAGGCGTACAAGTTGAAAAAAAGGACTTTTTCGGAGGTACTCGAAGGAGTGGTCCAAGTTAAAAATCCTTTCTTAGTGCCCACTTTCTACCTGAATGGAATATTTGGTAAAAATTCAGCCTTCTAGCTCTTTTCGTTCAGGCTGTGGGCCTCTCAACAATCAGTCAGTCAGTCAGTCAGTCAGGACAAACTATTTTATATATATAGATAAGCACGCTCCATAACATAAGTGTATGGGAAGGTGCCCCAAGGAGTTGTCGGATCGGGTCCAATTTGCATCCATAATTTTTTTACAAGCCTCCATGTCCTGACCAAGTTTCGTAATAATTGATTAATTTTAAAGCATAGCTCTAGTACAAAAGTTGAAAAAACAAGTAAGAAGGCTCTAGTCGGGAAATCCCGACTAGGACATACCCCATACGTCACGCGTATGTGACCAAACTTCAAACTGCGATATCTTCGTTGTTTCTTAAACGATTTTGATCAATTTTTTTTAAATGTTCATTATTTTGTTCATAGTTTCAAACCTCATTTTCACAATTTTGAAATTCAAGATTTTTTTGTTATCGATCACATGTGTATATCGGAAACCAGAAAAGTTATCGAAAATTCGAAGCAAACTTGTACTGCGCAAGGTTTAGGAGAGTTTAAGTTTCAAGTTTGAAGTCTCTAGCTCTTATAGTCTCTGAGATCGGCGCGTTCATACAGACAGACGGACAGACAGACGGACAGACGGACAGATCGACTCGGCTGTTGATGCTGATCAAGAATATATATACTTTGTAGGGTCGGAGATGCTTCCTTCTGTCTGTTACATACATTTGCACATAATTTGCACCATTATAACCCATTTTATGGGTTAAGGGTACAAAAAGGACTTAAGTGTTCAGGAGTTACTCGAAGGAGTGGTCCAAATTAAAAATCCTTTCTTAGTGCCCACTTTCACCGAGAATGGAATATTTTGTGAAAATTTCAGCCTTCTAGCTCTTATCGTTTAGGTTGTGGGCCTCTCAACAATCAGTCAGTCAGTCAGTCAGGACAAACTATTTTATATACATAGATTACATTTCTTAAGATCCTATTTGTTAGTGTGGTTGTTTTTACAGATACAACAATGTATGCGTGCATTAACCAATATATTCACTTGCATTTTTTGTCATGTACAAAAGAATGTTAAATGTACTTAGATGCATGTGTATGTAAGTACATATGTGCATTTGCAACACCAACCAAAGTTACAAATGTCAGCTCGAAAATTATATCAAAACAACAAAGGCAATGGGAATTTGTGTGTTAAGTTTTGTTTGATAATTAGCAAGTATGTAGATAAAACCACTCGCGTAACATATTCTGGTGTACAAAACCAAGTTATGTTTTAATTGATTTGTTTTAAATCAATGATACCAACAAAAAGAAGCATTGTGAGCCCAACAACAACACTTACTTACAACAACAACAAATGCTACTTGATTCGAAAAACAATTGTCAAAGGCACAAAGAAGAAAAGAGAATAACGGAGACACATGTACAGACGGCAGAAGTGGAATGGGTCATGTGTTTTGTTTTTGTCAACTCGTATATATGTATATTACATTTCTTAAGATCCTATTTGTTAGTGTGTTTGTTTTTTGGGTAAATGTCTATTTTCCACTGCATTGTCAAATATTGACAAAAAAAAAAACGAAAATCATCATAATAAGGGGTTTTTTTTTAAATTTATTGCCGATGGCGCAAAAATGCTATTTTTAAAAAATAATTGTTTTTTTAAATGTTTTTTATCACTAATATATGGTAGCCCATGGCATATTATGGTGGGGGACGCCCTGGTTCGACAGATTTACCAAACTTTCAAACGCCGTAGAAGCAGTGGCTAACGCCACTGCCAATTTTTGGCACCTTAAGATCTTTCTCAATGTTGCTGCAGCGATGTGACGTGTCTTCCGAACGTGAACCTTCTGTCCAGTATGACACCAAGGTGTTTATACGCCGTCGAGTGATTTAGTACTTTTCCATTTATATTGACTCCAGGGCAGTTGCAGATTCGATTTGTGAATGTTATATTAGCACATTTGTCAGCATTGATGGACACGTTCCACTTCATAGCCCAATCCTGGAAAGCGTCCAAGTACTATTGTAGTGCACCCGTAGCTTCTAGAATGCAGCTGCTTTTTGTGAGCACCGCAATATCATCGGCGTAGGTTGCGATTATCGCATCGCAGTCAACAACTCCAGCGATTGCATTTTGTGTTAGCATGTCCGCAGTGAAGATATAATACAGGGTGGGGCCTAGGACGCTACCTTGGGGGACGCCAGCTTTAATAGGTTTGACAGAGGACTTGCATCCGTCGGCCATCACGCAGAATGTGCGCCCTTCCAAGAAGCTTCTTACGAGCTGATAGAGCTGTGGAGATTTTTGCTCTTGTAAAGAAGTCCGAGGTGCCACACTCTATCTAAAGCTTGTTGGATGTCTAAAAAAGCAGCTAGCCTCAAGCGCAAAATTAACAACTCTATGAAGTTGTTCAGGTCACCTGAATCAGGTGTGCCGTGCTGCAACCGGAAACCAAACTGGAATTTTGGGATCGCTAGAGTGAAAGCCTTTGAAGTGCGAAGTCTGTTAAGAATTAACTTCTCCAACATTTTGCCCAGTGAGGGGAGAAGACTGATCGGTCTATATGAGTCCACGTCAGTTGGCTGCTTACCAGGTTTAAGTATCATTATGATACTGGCCGTCTTCCAAACTTTTGGAAAGTATCCCACACTTAGGATACTGTTATATATGAGTACCAGAAACTGCAGGGCTTGTTCTGGTAAGATCCGTATGGTTCTGTTGTCAAGAAGATCTCCGCCCGGAGCTTTCTTTGGTTTCAACTTTGAAACAAGCTGCTTCACTTCTTCCAGAGTAACCTGCTCAGCAGGCAGTGCCATTTGAAACGAGGTTTCAAGTGACTCCGCAACTATTCGGATGTGACTGTCCGTTGCAAAAGCGAGCGGTGTGAAGCGTTGCTCTAAGTTGTTGGCAAAAACTTCTGATTTTTCCAACGATGAACGGCACCATCCTCCTGCCGGGTTTCTGATAGCCGAGTTTGGTGTGGCTTGGGACTTGTACCGCTTAGTAATACGCCAAAGAGAGTAGTTTGTGGAGGCATCTGTTCCCAAATTCTCTAATATGTAATCAATTTGCGACTGTTTTCTGCGGGTCAGCAATTTATGCAGACGATTGGCAAGCCTACTGTGAATTTGTTGAATTCGAGCATCGCCTGTTCTCGCATATTCTCTTCTGACACTGCGTTTAAGTCGGGGAAGATTAGCAACTTCGGGAGTTACCAGAGGCTGTCGAGAAACTTCAAAAGTTTGTTGGTTTCTTGGTGCAGCTCGCGTTGCCGCCAAATTCAAATTGTCCATAAAGCTTTGGATAGCGTTATCAATATCATCTGCTGATTGGATATTCCTTTCTAGCTCAATAAGCTGTATCAGACAAGCCTTAAATACGTTTATATCAGCACCTCAAGCGAGAAAACAGGAGCGATGTGGTTTGTTTTGCGGTGTTGCGTGTAACTCAGCCAAAAGAGGAATGTGATCCGATGAAAGCTCGTGAAGCGTTCGCACATTAAGCCTTCTCATATCGAACCCATTGACAACAAAGAAATCTAGCGCTGATGGTGCTACCCGAGAGTTGTACGAGTAGAACATAGGTTCTCCAGTTCCTAATATTTGATAGTGGCTATTTGCAACCGCTTCCTGCAATACCTTGCCTCTTTCGCAGGCTCTTGAGCTGCCCCACCATGAGTGCTTGGCATTAAAATCTCCGCCAAATGAATTTGTTGCCTAGCCTTGCAAATAGGGTTTCAAATTCCACTCTTGTCCAACGTTTCCTTGGTGGAAGATATACAGCCGCAAGTGCTAAGGGCCCTTTCGATGTTTGCAGCAGCACGTTTGCTATCTGCCTATCGTTGCTAGAGATGTGCAGTTAAGGACTATGGCTAATTGAGGAGAGCACAATAACAGCAGCGCCACCTCTGTGGTTACCGCTGGGATAGCAGGCATGATAAATGGAGTATCCAGGTAGGAAGATGCGCTGACCCTCACGCATGTGTGCTTCAGTGGCAAGCATGACATATATTTTATGTGCACTGAGAAATAGTCGAAGTTCTTCTGAACACCTAGCTATTCCACGTGCATTCCACAATCCGATTTTTATGATTGGTTGTGTCATTTTGGAATGCGTGAAATGAGAACCTGGACCAGTTTACGGAAGGCCTTATTTGCCTTCACAGTTTCCTGTACCAGTTGGAAGAGTTGGTCCATTCTGGAGTTGATCGCTCGAATGGAGTTTTCTAGCGTCAGGAACTTGTTGCCAACACCTATGTCGTGTGATGAGCCTGGCTCTCGTTGAATCTGGTTAACAGAAGTTGAATGAAATGTATGTATTTTAGGACGAGCAATGTCTGCGTACGACATATTTCCTCTGACAGCGTCAGCCGGAATAAAGCTACGTAATGAAGCAGCACGCTTTAACGAGTTGTCAGTAACAGGGAGCCTTGGGCTCGGCTTCAACTTCCTTAGCTTATCAATCCTGACTGGGCAGTCTTTATCTGTCGAAGCATGATCACCACTGCAGTTTACACACAAACACTCAACCGCGGTGCAAAGCGGTGAGTCTGTCTTGGGATTTCGCACGCAATAATTTCTGGAATGCCCAAATAGCTGATTTATTTACTGAACTTTCAGTAACTGCATAATGGAAATAGGATTGGCAAATTTCCGATAAATTTTGCTGTAACTGGCTAATGGAAATACCCTATAAGTCAATACAGTATCCATTATTTAAATTTTAATTTACTTTCCTCTAATCATTGCTACTTGAGCTAAGCTTGCAGGAGCTAGTTTTGTGTCAGACGCTTTATCGTAGCAATACAACTTTCGAATTTTTACTTCATCAAAGCTTAAAACACATACTTTTTGGAGCTCCGTCATATGCGTAAAGGTAGACAACATTTTAAATAATGGCTTGAGTAAGCCTTTAGTGACATTAAGTTTGTGGTCCCATTGCTGTGGTGTACGCACAGCAGGAAGGGGAAAACTTTTTTTTAAACAGTAATTTGTATAACCTTGCACTTGCTGAATACAATGTTATAGACTGGGCGATGTCTTCTTCGGACCATGGTGGGAAGATAAAACCCCATTTTAAGTTTGCAAATTTGGCCTCGAAAATACTAAGAAGTTTGTCTTCTAAGTTTTGCAACTCAAAAAAGGCTTTGGTTAAGCTGGTTTTCATCGTCTCAAGATTATAATCGTTTATTTTAGCATGTTTTTCCATTTTCTGAACTAAAGCGGCTTGCTTTTTTCCAACGATCTTAAAGATGCATTATTTTTTACGAAGACATTAACTAAAAAAGAAATTTTTTTCTCAATTTTAGCTACCCATGCTATACTAACATTTGTAGTGTACGCATTCTGCACAAATAGGTTTTTCTTTAAATATAACGATCATTAGTTAGTATAACGATCATATGTTAGAAAGTTAACAGAAAAATATTTTTTTGCAAAAAGCAGTATTTTTTCTTAGTACCGATACTAGTGGCAGTCAGTATTTTTATTGTATGTTGCTACTACTATTTACAACCCTGCACTGTCTCTCATCTTAATTGCTCTCGGAGAGAACTGCATTTCCGGCCAATTGGTATATAAGCTCGTCTCAAGCTTGCAAGCGTTCTCTTGCACTTTATTTTTGGGAAAACCTAATCCTCGCCAAGAGCCGGCATCCCAATCAAAAAACGTTTTAAAATAATTTAAATTGTTCTGGGCATGCGTGGGACGACGGATCCCCTCTGTATTTTGGAATTTTTTCTTGGAAAAATTGGTTTCAGACCAACTTGGTCAAACACCAAATCACCCAAGTAAGTGTCAACTAAAATCCCTCATCAGGATTGGCATTTATACAACCCGTATATTTCTCTAATTAGTGCTGCAATAATAGATCACCTCCTAATTACTGCCGAATTAAGATTGCCCTATCGCCACGTGAAGCTTAAACAGCCATCAAAGTTTCGTGGATCGATAGAGGTACACTCTTAATCTTTTCGGGCAGCGGAGTGATCTTCTTCGTCTTCTTTTTCTCTTGCTGCGGCTGCAGACCTCCTCAACGACATCAGCAGGCATTGAAAATGCCCCACTAGTCTGACGATAGAGCGAGGAATGCAGAACAGGCGCATAGAAAGAAAAAAAAAAAAAAACGAATCGGAGCAGACAACAGATTAGTGAAAGTGGTCCCATATAACAAACTCCTTTCCCTGAACGTGAAGCATTCAAATCAATTATTAATTGGCAAGATTTATCAAAATCGCCTATATATATACATATAATTGTGTTAGTAAGCAAAAGACAAACCAACGAAAAAACACATAACAACATTGAAAAAGCAAAAAAAACAAACGTGCATACAAATTAAATATCTCTTTTAAAAAAGTTAAGAAAACTTAATATAAATAAAACCAATTTAAAAATAGTGCATTTACGATTAAATATAAAAAAAAGCAACTTAACAACAAATTAAAAATGAATAAGTGCAAGACCAAATTTCAGTATTAATAGATAATCAGTCTATAGGTAGTTGGCCAACAACAACCATGAAATTATAATTATACTAGTAAGGGACCCGCTTGCTTCGCTGCGCCGATGGTGTATATAAATTAAAGTTTTAGTAGTTTTTATTAATTTTAGAAATAGTATAGATAGATATAAAATAAATAAATAAGAAAATATATAACAACATATATTATAGCAAAATATTTAATATTCTCTTTTCCACGCAACCATTGAGGTAAAGAATCAGACGCGTCATTTTTTATTGTGGTTTCCCCAGTAGGCCTTATCCACATGTTTAATTTATTTAGAGCTTATTAACATTTGTTAAGAGCTTCTTGATAAACGACATTTGCTGTTTTTCCGTCAGGTGCTAATACAACTAAACTCTTTGGTGAACTGACTCTTGAGCAAGCTACATAAAATTGGCCATGAGAGAAACAATCGTTTCTTAAGTCTAGTCCGGCTAATTTAAGAGTTTGTCCCTGTGATTTATTTATTGTTAGGGCAAAGCAAACTTTTAAGGGAAATTGCAATCTTTTAAATTGAAATGGCAATTCAGCATCAGAAGGTATTAATGGAATTCTGGGTATTAGAACCTTTTCCCCTATACCATTGCCAGTAAAGATCATTGCTTCGACAACATTTTTATGAAGATTCATAACTTGCAATCTTGTACCATTGCACAGTTTTGGCGGCTTTAAGTTGCGAATCAACATTACAGGTGAACCAATCTTTAAAGTTAACTTATGTTGAGGCAAGCCAGACGGATTTAATGAATTAAGAAATTCGACGGGGTAATGAACTGCATCTTCGACTTCAATCACAGAATCAATAGAGTTATATGTCATTTCTGGACTTTGAAATGATTTTAATAAAAACTCGTTTATTTCTAATGCATTGTCATTTCTTGCGGTCAAAATAGCACGTTCTGATAACCATTCAAGTGGTTTTACCGTGATATTTTTAATATCTGGAAATATTTTTAAAGTAAGTTCTTCAATACTTTTAACAAAATGACATAAAGTTGATGGTAAAATTATTTTGCCATCATAGGTTGGAAGTAATCCATTTCCTATTTTAAGAAGCATTTCTGCAAATTCACCAGCTAAGTATCACCATTTAAGTGCACTCGCATATTTTTCGATAATGCCATTTTATGTATTTTGGGCCACAAAATTGAAGACTTTAAGCACGCATTTATTTCATCAGCTCTTGTTCCTCTGGGGATCACAGGAAGAGTTTGTCGAAAATCACCAGCTAAGAGAACAGTTATGCCACCCATTAGGTATTCACTATCTCGAATGTCTTTCAAAGATCGATCCACAGCTTCAAAAGCACCTTTATGGGCCATAGTACACTCATCCCAAACAATTAACTTGCATTCTTTGAGCACAGCAGCAATATTACTTTGCTTTGAAATAGAGCAATGTGGTGTTTCTAAATTAATCAAATTAAATGTTATCTTAAATGTAGAATGCGCTGTGCGACCACCATTTAGTAAAGTGGCAGCGATACCGGAAGAAGCAACGGCCAATGCAATTTTATTACCTTGCCGTACCTTTGCCAATAATAAATTTAAAAGAAACGTTTTACCTGTTCCACCAGGTGCATCTAAGAAATATATTTCTCCTTTTTGTGCTTCAACGCTATGTAGTATTTTTTCGTATACTTGTTTTTGCTCGGCAGTAAGAAGTAGCTCATTTTGAACAACAAAATTATCTCTATTTTCATAATTTGTTTCTCTGTAATAATCAATATTTTGTAAAATTACACCGGATCTAATTGGTTGTGGAAGTCCATAATTTGTCAAGTTTTGGCCACCAATAGACAGTACAATATCTTCAATGAAAATAAGACATTTATTAAAAACATCATTTTCTTCATTCTGATCAATACTTCTGTCATGTATAAAATTAAAGGCTCTTAAAATATCTTCTGAGAAACCTTCTTTATGAGTGTTCCAAAGTCTTAGGGCATCCGATATTTGACAAAATACTAACATTATTGCAAAAAGTTCTCGCAACTTTGTTGAATTTTGACATGTTACGGCTTCGGCTATTGTTGAATCCCAGTGCCTATCATCTTCTAGTAATCCTAGAGCTTTACACGCCAATTGAAATGATGCGTATGTTATACCATTAACTGTTTTTAAACTTACAAATGAAGTTGGGCCTCTTACAAAATGTAGTAAAAGTCTTAAGTAAAAACATTCTGTATTATTTGGATGAATAGTGTAAACTCTTCTCAAAGCAGAATCTCTTTTAACTCCAGGAAAACTTGGGACATCGTGCCCACGTTTTCGTCTTTGAAATTCTTTATTGTTCCATGTAAAATACGATGGAACTTCACAATACAGAAGTGTTCTTGCAAACTCATCACGTGTGCATAGCTCAAAAAAGGCTAGCAAAGTGGTTTTAACTGGAGTGCTTAATCTGTCAGTTAATTGTTGCGGATTATTGGGGTTAAAATATATCCGTTGACCATTTTCTAAATGAACAGCTAAGTGTATAATAGCCGGAAAACGTTCATGTATGGAAAATGCAAGGATTCTCCATACCGCCTCTGAGCTACTTATATACCGGCCACTTTCATACATATGAATTTCATTACGTTTGTCTTCAAGAGTAAATGATGCTTGATCACTACCTTTGTTAACATATTTACAAATGTATTTAATAGACTTTACAGAACTACAATACTCAACATTTATGTGAGCTTCAAATGTTCTCAAAAGTACACAATTGTAAGGAACAACCCAACGATTATCTATGCAATTACCATTTATATTAATTGCATTACCACCATCTTCTAACGCTCTTCTACGATATAGAGGGTAACTATCTTTTCCAGTCATAGTTTCTTTGAGAAACTGTCGAGGAAAATTTTTGGTACATTTTCCATTTGTCATGCATGGCGATTTAGAATTAAATGCACCGCAAGGACCATGAATCATATTTGACTTTACGATGTTAAATAACAAAGGATCCTCATCTGCGTTTGGTATTTCGGCACAGATAATATTATCGATTTTATCTGGTCTTATTTTATTTTCTAACCAAAGTAGAATATGTATATGAGGTAAACCCCGCTTTTGCCATTCCACAGAGTACATAAAACATTGCACGCTTCCAAACAAAGAACCTTTTGTCAAAAGTGACATTAAAACTTTAACTTTCAAATGAAAAACTCGAGCTATAATATCGTGACGATCATGAGGTTTTTGACCCGGGAATAGAGCACTTTTTATGTCATTCCATTGTGGATTGCATGTAAATGTTATGAAAAGATCTGGTCGCCCATAATGGCGAACATATGTCATAGCATCTTGAGTTTTTTCATGCATATATCGTGCAGAGCTTGTAAAAGAGGATGGTAAAATTACCATCTGACCAAGTTGAGCTGCGTCAACATCTTGTTGGCCTATTGCATCTTGTAGATGTATATAGCTATCTGCTCTGAGTTTCGCTTGATTGTAGCGAATATAATTTAATCTTTCTGTTTCAATTTTAGCATACATATCAACCAAAAATTGACTAAAAAGGGAACGACAATAAATTAAATGATTTATCTCTGATTGACGAATCATTATTTTGTAACTATAAAAGCTTGACGCAGATATCGTTTTTTTTTTGGATCCTCCTTATTTAATAATGGATTCCATTGTGGTATATCTACTGAATAGCCATCTTCGCCATACGGAAATAGCAAAGGGTACTGTAAGGCATCGTATGATCGATGCACCTCACTTATACGATGCAATTTATTATTATGGCTTTCAATAACAATATCGCGCTTTTCAAATTGCTGACCAACAATAACTAAAGCTACTTCGCTTGATCGAGGTGCATTATAAAGCCCTTTGTGAGCACCAGCGGGTGTTCGATCAGCGTGTATAACTAATTTATAGTCTTTCCTACTTGTTGGTATTTTATTGAGAGCCATTTTTAGATCTTTTACATAACGATTATGTTGATGAAACATAAATTGAAGATCCTTTACTATGCTTATATCAACATTTGAAATATTTTTGCAACGTAATTGAACTTCCTTTTCATCTTCACCGACAAAATAAATTTGAAGAAACTGCATTTCTTCATTTGGCATAGGTCGGACACTACCAATTAAGTGATACACTTGTCCTTGGACTTTGAAGGTTGACCAACCTTCATTTATTATTTTTGAACTTCCAAAAGAAGTCATTTGAAAGCAGCTGTTATACTTTCTTATACGGTCAATAAAATGATTATGCTTGGGATGTCCACCAATTATTAAGCTTTTAAGTGGATCAGGCAAACTTCCATTTTGTGAAAGTTTAACTTTTCCTGCCTTGCAACAGATACCCATGGGCTCATTTTTCCATTTTAAAGCATTACAGTCTTTGCATATCAAATTCATACTACCAAGATTAGTAATTTTATCAGACTTGTAGGCTATCTCAAAATCATAGTTAAAACCAGACATGGCCTTAACACTCCATGCACGCAAACGCCTTTCTTGACGTGCATCAGGATTATCAGCCTGATGTCTTCTCACTGCATCTCTATGAACTTCAGGATTATCAGCCTGATGTCTTCTCACTGCATCTCTATGAGCTTCAGGATTATCAGCCTGATATCTTTTTGATGCTTCTATGTGCTTATCCCTATTTTGATCAAAATATTTTTTATCTGAATGTTTTCGTGCATTTTTTTCTGTTTTGTCGGTGAACCGACGCCGTCTTTTAACAGGATTTTTAACATTATCGGTTGAACATTCACTTAATGTGTCAAAATCTTGGGTTAATACTTCCTCTAAAGGAATATAAACATCAAAATGTCCATTCATTATTGGACCAGTAAAACGCAATCTTTTTACAGGATGCATATTATTGCCAAATGCTTGTAATAAATTTCCATCTTGAAAAACTTGAAAACTTGCACCATAAATTTCTGCTGCTGCTTGAAGCTCACATGCAGTACCATATGTACATGAGTTTGACATAGCGCACTCATATTGTTCAGAAGAGCTATAACACTGTCCATTTGAATTTCTGCTAAAGCTTGCAAAAGATTCCCAGTTGGTAACGACATGGGTTACAATATGTTGTCGTATGGTGGCATGGAAGCCTTCCCTACCAAATAAAAGGTGGGAAATAGATCTAAAAAGACAGGCTCCATCACCAATTATGCTAACAACTGAATGCAGCACCAAAACACCATTTATATCTAAAGTTTCAACAGGCATATTTAATTTGGCTCAAAGTCAATTGACTACACTGGAAAACGATTGTTGGTACGTAACAGTGTCTATACGCAAGTATAAAATTCAATAAAATTGAATATACCAACTTATATTATTTCAATAGAATATTCAGACCGCTTAGTTATATTTGAATTTTAAATGCACTAATGCAGCGTCTATATGACTATTAAATGAAATAATAAGCCAAATAGAAGACAACTATATATAATGTTGCTTCAATTGTTAATTCTAAAATTAACTTATTATTTTTGTGTTTTAAAAACAACAAAAGAAATAAACAACTTAATATGAAGCTGAGTATTTAATTAATAAATTCTTAAAAATAAGTTAAAAATTGGCTTCACTGTACAACGATTGTAACAACGATACAGTGTCTATACGCAAGTATAGAATTCAATAAAATTGAGTATACCAACTTATATTATTTCAATAGAATATTCAGACCGCTTAGTTATATTTGAATTTTAAATGCACTAATGCAGCGTCTATATGACTATTAAATGAAATAATAAGCCAAATAGAAGACAACTATATACAATGTTGCTTCAAATATTAATTCTAAATTAACTTATTCTTTTTGTGTTTTAAAAACAACAAAAGAAATTTAAATACGTTGTTCGTTATTTAAATATTTAAATAATAGTTATTAAATATTTTTTATAACTTATCATAAAAATACGTATTTTAAATGAATTGTATATATAATACGAAAATCAGAATAATAAATAACTCACTGATCCAAAAAGTAACTTTTGATGCTATCCTTTAATACAATTATATTAAAAATTAGCTTAAACGAAACGTTACTTTCTTTTTCACAATAAATGTATACTAAAATGCATAACCAATTCCCTTACAATTGAATGTAAAAACATAAATTGGAAAAGAGCATTACAGTTATTCCTCTAATCAACACACAGCGAGCTCTTACATACAACGCTTGTACTTAAGAGCTTGGTGTGGGTGGTACAAATTAGGCAATGCCATTCCCTTAAATTCAGCCTCTTAGTTATGCTTAACTAAGCTTATAAGTTCGAAGGAGGTAGGGATATTAAGATTCATGTTTGACATGCAGAGCGTGCGAATAAATTATCAACAACAAAAGCGCATGATTGCATTCAAATCTTTATACTTTGATACCAAAGGTATCATAGTATATTGGGTTTGTGCAATGTCCGTCATGGTGTCTGTCCGTCCGTCCGTCCGTCTGTCCGTCCGTCCGTATGAACGCAACTTTTTTCGACACCCTTAAAGCTAGAGCCTTGCAACTTTGCAAATATCTTGGTACATGTCTTCGTCAGACAAAGTGTTAAATGTAGGGCTCTACGACCTCAGGGGGCCCGAGAAATCGATAACAAGTCGATACACCTCGATGTGCAAATCGATAAAACACAAATATATCCCACATTTTAGCAGCTAGAGTCACCAAATTTGATGGCAAGATAGCTGGTAACATTCCTCAAAAAAGTGCATCAAATGTTTGGATGCCACGCCCACCTATTTCGCCCCCAGCCCCCCTCCAATTATAAACAAAAATGCCTGTATCTTCTACAGTTTTGAAGCTATAGCCACCAAAATTGACATGAAGGTAGATACTGACATCTGACAAAGTTATGCATCAAAACATTGGATGCCACGCCCCCAAACAACGGGATATGCCCCACCGCCCTAAAAAAAACCGGAAGGCGTGTATCTTCGCCAGTTTTTAAGCTAGAGTCACCAAATTTGGTATGAACATTGGTAGTGACATCAGTAGCAGGTGTACATCAATGTTTTGGATGCCACGCCCACTTATTCCGCCCACCGCTATTTCTCTCTCAGTTTTTGAGCTAGGCTCTTCAAATTTGGTATGAACATTGTTAGTGGCATCCGTAACAGATCTGCATCAATGTTTTGGATGCCACGCCCACTTATACCGCCCACCTCTATATCTTTGTCAGTTTTTGAGCTAGTCTCCAATTTTATACCCAAAACCCTCATATATTACTATTTGCACTCAGAATCCTTATCACAGCTATGTGAACTGGTATCAAAGTATATCGCAGTCGGTTGCGTCCGACTGCAACGTTTTTACTTGTTTTATATCTAAGTCTTAAGAGCGACGCGCGCGTCTAGTTTTAAGCCACTCTCAGGTTGTGGGAGCGCGACTCACACGTTCATTGCACACATGCATAAATTCGCTCAACTGTGTATGCTGCTTGCGGTGATTTCTAGTGCTTCTCTCTATGAACTTACTGTGACGACGAAATATACTGACAACTTTGTTTTGCAAGCAATCGATGAGTAAAATATTACATTATATTTATACCCTAATCCCATAAACTGGGCAAAAAGGGTATATTTGTTTTGTGCAAAAGTATATAACATGCAGAAGGAAGCATCTACGAACCCGTTTTTAAGGACTATAAGAGCTAAAGACTTCAAATTTGGAACATAACTTCTACAAAGCCATAGACAGATCAAGTCAATATAGATCGTTAGGTATATATATTAGTTATATAGATCGATATACACATTAATCGATAACGAAAAAAAGAATTTTAAAACTTTAAGAGTTAAAACTATGTATAACTTAATAAAATCTGTGAAATTATTAGTTCAAATGAATTAATTATTTCTAAATCTATATCCAGATATATTTTATATTGAGGTGTAGTCAGAAAAATTCCACTACTGCAAGTCATTTAAGCACAGAGTATCGTTAAGTCGGTATTTCTCGACTTAAGCCTATTTGCTTGCTTTTGTAATGCAACTTGCTACAGATACAACAATGTATGCGTGCATTAACCAATATTTGCACTTGCATTTTTGTTAATACATATGTATGTAGGTACTAAATAATGAAAAATATACGTACATACATGTGTATGAGTGTACATATGTGCATTTGCAACACCAACTAAAGTTACAAATGTCAGTTTGAAAATTATATCAAAACAACAATGGCAATAGGTATTTGTGTGTTAAGTTTTGTTTGATAATTAGCAACTATGTAAGTAAAACCAATCGCGTAACATATTCTGGTGTACAAAAACAAATTATGTTTCAATTGATTTGTTTTATCAACTCGTATATATGTATATTAGCTTGCTACAGATACAACAATGTATGCGTGCATTAACCAATATATGAACTTGCATTTTTGTTAATACATATGTATGTAGGTACAAAATAATGAAAATGCACGTACATACATGTGTATGTATGTACATATGTGCATTTGCAACACCAACTAAAGTTACAAATGTCAGTTTGAAAATAATATCAAAACAACAATGGCAATAGGTATTTGTGTGTTAAGTTTTGTTTGATAATTAGCAAGTATGTAGGTAAAACCAATCGCGTAACATATTCTGGTGTACAAAAACAAATTATGTTTTAATTGATTTGTTTTAAATCAATTATACCAACAAAAAGAAGCAACAACAACACTTACAACAACAACAAACGCTGCTGGGGTCGTAAATCAATTGTCATGGGCACAAAGAAGAAAAGAAAAAAACTCATTTGTTTTGATTTTATCAACTTGTATATATGTATATTAGCTTTCTACAGATACAACAATGTGTGCGTGCATTAACCAATATATGCACTTGCATTTTTGTTAATACATATGTATGTAGGTACTAAACAATGAAAATGCACGTACATACATGTGTATGTATGTACATATGTGCATTTGCAACACCAACTAAAGTTACAAATGTCAGTTTGAAAATAATATCAAAACAACAATGGCAATAGGTATTTGTGTGTTAAGTTTTGTTTGATAATTAGCAAGTATGTAGGTAAAACCAATCGCGTAACATATTCTGGTGTACAAAACCAAATTATGTTTTAATTGATTTGTTTTAAGT